>JAJLXW010000499.1:0-26491 GCA_030571515.1 Monosporozyma aquatica
ATAAAAGCCCATAACTATTTCTAATTAACGCCGATGGTGTATCACTCACCAATTTAACCCCTTGTTATATTTCATATTTCAGTATTTCAAATCTGGGGAAAACTACAGCGGAGTTAAAACTCCGGAATTAATCTTATTTCCGTTCTTATTTCCGTATTCCAATTAATATCCATGTTAATGAATCAATTCCTGTTAAACTAAAGACTAATTCACTTTCATATCATAGGGTTATGAGACTAACCCTTGTCTAATCATGTATCATAACTGTAGGGCCTTATAGGGTTAATTCATATGATCAATTCTGAGACTTACCTTCGATCACATATGTTACAGGACAAGAAATAGTGATACAATTATATCTGATAGTAAAGTCCACCTGATGGAACCTAATAAAGGTTTAATCTCTTTTAAAATGGGTTTGAAAATTTGTACAAATTTTCTATTATCTAGTTATATATAATTTTCCCAGAATCACCTCTTGAAACATTACTATTTCCATTTTATTAATTTGAAAATGTCTTTTCCCGAACATGTATCCGATTAAAAAAATTAATTGCGGACGAGTAGAACATCAATGAAACAGAAGTTCTATATATTTTCTAATTTGGACAATCGTTGGTAATAGTACATTACAGTTACCAACAATTTAAGAGAAAGTGGGATTTTCAAGTGTCATTTTATGGAGAAAATGACATTTCTTTCCGAAACTTAAAAATAAAATGTAACTATTTAATAAGGCTTGAATATACCCCAATTTACGTTTTGTCTCCTTCTGTCTCCCGTAACTTCTTATAGCTACAACAACACTCTCAGATACAGCCACCGTGACCGCCCAACATTATCATCCCCGTACCAAGAACACGACCTGTCACCCGGCCACCAGTGCCACGTGACCACGTCTTTCCTCTTTGGGACACCGCCAACCCCGCGCGCCCCCTGATTTCCACCCGGCCCCCCATAATAAACACAGATTACACAGTACATAGTGCCTCTATCCAGTGACACCTGAGTACTCTGTCCATCCGTCCCTGTACCCATCGATAATATACATATGTATACTAGTAATATACAGTGGTGCAGATGGGGATATCGTTATAACAACTCCATATGTGTTTCCTGATCCGGCGGTTACTGATTCCCCTCTGCTACTAATATCATCCTTGCTCGTAATTATAACAGATCAATATACACAGACTATCTATACTCCTTAACATACACAGATATTCAATTACAGTATCAACACAAGGACTCTTTTCCTCTTCTTGCCTTACTTCATTCATTCACTCATTCATTTATTTTTTATTCATTTATTTACTCCCAGTGCCTTTTTCCGGAAGGAGCAAAAAAAAAAAAGGTCCATATATAAATAAAACAATTCCCAAATTTTTTTTTCCCTCTAAAGAATAAATACACATACAGAAACATATACACACACACACATATATATATATATACACTTCCGTTGGAACATACCGCTACAGATACAAGAAAAAAAGAAATAAAACAAAATAAATAATGTCTCAAAGTCGTGAAGATTCAGTCTATTTAGCCAAATTGGCAGAACAAGCAGAACGTTATGAAGAAATGGTAGAAAGTATGAAACTTGTCGCTTCTTCTGGTCAAGAATTAACCGTAGAAGAAAGAAACTTATTATCTGTGGCATATAAAAATGTTATCGGTGCTAGACGTGCCTCTTGGAGAATCGTATCCTCTATTGAACAAAAGGAGGAAACAAAGGAAAAATCCGAGCATCAAGTGGAATTAATTAAAAACTACCGTGTTAAGATCGAATCAGAATTAACTAAAATCTCTGATGATATCTTATCCGTACTAGACCAACATTTAATTCCATCTGCCACCACGGGGGAATCTAAAGTGTTTTATTATAAGATGAAGGGGGATTATCATCGTTATTTAGCTGAATTTAGCAATGGTGAAGTTAAAGATAACGCTACAAACGCTTCTTTAGATGCTTATAAGACTGCATCTGAAATCGCTACTACCGAACTTCCTCCAACTCATCCAATTAGATTAGGGTTGGCTTTAAATTTCTCTGTTTTCTATTATGAAATTCAAAATTCTCCTGATAAAGCTTGTCATTTAGCTAAACAAGCTTTCGATGATGCTATTGCCGAATTAGATACTTTATCTGAAGAATCTTATAAAGATAGTACTCTAATCATGCAATTATTAAGAGATAATTTAACCTTATGGACCTCAGATATGTCTGAAGGTAACGATGAATCGCAACAACAACAACAAGATACTCAAGCTGCTCCAGCTACTAATGAAGATGATGCTCAACCACCAAAATAAATATTATAATAATACAACTACTAAAAAAGAAAAATTTTACATATACAATTACCCCCACTATTACTACCACCACAACCCCCTACTCCTTAATTAAAGATATCTAGCTCTATTTTATCTTACTATATTTTTTCTACTACTATTGTTATCATTATTTTTAACTGTGTTTTTAATCATTCTCTTTCTCTTACCATATCTCAAGCGTGCTACATATTTTTCAATATATAACTATATTATATTGTAACCTCTTTTTTCTATCTATAATATATACATAACAAGATTCATCGAGCTAACGAACTTGATTGCACCAGTGTCAAATTTTGACACCTTCTGCTGTCAACCTCTTGCAAATCCCCTGCCAAAAACAAAAAAAATGAGACAAAAAAAAGGATAGTGGGAATTGAAATTTCATAATATAAAAAAAGGCAAATCGAAAATGAAATATAGATTTAGCCCAGATCGAACAAAGTTGAACCACAGAAACACCAAAAACAAATACCACAATGTCTCTACCACCTGCCATTTTCAAATATACTAATTTAGTTGTAGGTACTCTCGCTACCTTGGGCGGGGTAGCTCAATTGAGTAAAATTTTCACCGAATTTAATACGTTTATTCAAGGTTTATTCGTTATAATATTATCCACTTTTATCATTATTTTAGAATTTAAAATTCCACCAAAATTATATAAATTCGCATCATTTTATTTCAGTTTCTTAGGTAGGGCAGGTTTACATATCGTTTTAGCATCTCTATTAGGTCATGGTATTTCATTTCTAAGATTTTTCACTATCTTGGTATTATTTTTCACTGGTTTAGGTTATCTATTTTGTCATATTATACCATCCATTGAAGAACCTGAAAATTTCAAAATTAATGATAATGCTATCATGGTAGGGGACGATCAATTTGATGATGACGACGATGATGAAGTGGTGTAAAATTGAAAGTAAGTTTTTTTTTTTTTTTCAATACTTTTTTATTCTATGTTACAAATGTGTATGGCTTATATATCTATGTATATCTTCACTTAGTCTCATATAAATGGATTCCTCTCCTCTCTTCTTCTTTTTTTTTACACTTCCATGGCATCAATATTGGAAACTGTAGAGTTACTAGCACCAACTTCTTTCATTGGTTGAGTTTCTCTAATGGAAATACCGAATCTCTTATCCTTAGTTAAAGAAACTAAATCAAAAATACCTTGTACTAATGAATCTTGGCGGTTTAATTCATATTGTGAATGAATCCAACTTGGAGAACATGTCTTACTACCACCAGTTAATCTTAATAATTCAGGTTTACCATTATTATTCACATCTGCATCACATAGGATAACAGTACTACATTCACGTACCACAGGTAATTCCTTTGTCTCTTTACTTGATTTAATTAATTGTTTCAATTTTAATGAGGATATACCTAATTTAGGTAATGGAACCTCATGACCTGGTAATGTTAAGGCCGCGGTAGCATCATAACTTAAATTACCATTGGGGTTATTTGATTTTAAGATATGATCCCATGGGACCCATTTGGCTACCTGTATTGGTGTTTCGACACATAAATAATTATTAGAAATTTCACTCATACCAAGTCTAAATGATTTTAAATCTTTCTTAATTAAATTTAGTTCTTCATCATAATTATCACTATCTATTGGAAAATTTTCTGATAAATGAGATAATTTAAATGGATAAACACCTTGTCTATCAATTTTGCTCAATAACTGTCTAGAAGTTTTCAATTTCAAATGATGACTTTGGGCATGATCTCTAATATATGAGCCAGATCTAGCGACTAATTGATCAATTTTATGAGATTTACCACTGAAGGAATCAACAGTTTCTAAAGTGATAAGACCCTTCTTTGTGGTACCCTCCAATGGGACAATTTTCAAATCAATTAAATAAACTTCTCCCTTAGATACAGTAAAATTATCAGTAGGGACAGCAGACACAACATGAGGAGTAGAACTAGTGATCACTGAGATATCCTTCACTTCAGTATTTGCTAAAAGTTTAGCTTCTTCATGAGATTCAGTCCAAATGACACCTTTATATTCTCTTTCAGCGATAATACCTTCATTTTGACCAGCTAAGAATCTTCTAATTCTACGAACACGAGAACCTGGCACGACGGCACAATTATAAGATTGTGCAATGGTGTCCACTACATTTCTAATACTGGAACCTGTAACACCACTACCTAACGAAGTTGGTAATTTTTCTGGAGTTAAACCACAAGCTAATAAAGCAGTCACTGTTTCCATGGCAATATGAGTGGCAGCAATGGCATCTGCTTTACCACCTAATAGTGGACCAGTAGGTTTCAATTCAGCCACATTAGAAGATTCCACAGGATAAATAACCATAGTGTGAGAAATTTCAGATGTGTAACCATCAATATGAACACCAAGGGTAATCTTCACTAGATCACCAGGCTTTAAATAACCAGTGACAGTAGAACTGAATGGAGTGTCCTCTTTTTGAAGTTGTTCTTTATTAGAGTTCTTAATATTTTCTACATCATCAATTTCTGGACACCATCCACTGGACACTTGATCCACATCAATATTGGTGGGGATGGCAATCCCTCTTTCATTAACTTTATTCTTGTAGTATTGTTCCAAACGAGTTAAAATGAAAGAATCAGTTAAAAGGCATAATTCAGAAATAGATAATGGACGTTCAATAGTCTTAAAATGGTAAATATTGTTTATTAAATTGACCACATATTTTAACGCAGTCTGTGAGATTTGACCAGCGGTTCTATATTTATCAATGACAGATTCTTGTAAGACATTTTTATCCTTTAGAAGAATTTGAGAATCCTCATGGGAAACAGCTAATTCCATCGTGTGTTGGGTTATTTTATTATATCTCTATATATAATTCTGGACTGCAAATGATTCTTGAGGCCTCAAAAGGAATATTCGCTCTAGTAGAATAAACTAAACGTAGTATATCAACCACTAAACAGTACTCTCTCTTAATGAAAAATTTCAATCTCATCTCATCGCAAAATTTTCAATATTCGCATTTTCGAATTTTGTCTATTGTTTTTCTGTGGATCAAAATATCTCGACCATAGTAAGAGGCAGATCGTTTCAGACGACTGATAAAGTCAGTTGTAGACTTTTAATTGAAGCAATAAAGCAGACAAGAAGGTAGCGGGAACCTTACAGCAAACATTTTTACTAAAGAGATTGCAAGGGCAAAAAACCTATACGGTATCACATGCGTTTGTTAGATGAAGAATGATTTGGTGGTAGAAGAGAGTAAGTGCAAAAGCCTGTCTTGGTTTTTGATTGTTACTAAAGAAAAAGGTAAATCTATTTACGTGGTTTATTCCAAAATACGAATCGTAATACCCTGATCTAAGTGTGTGGAGATTTTTTGACTTCACATGAGGGAGACTTCCATGAATATATTCGCTATACATATAATTCTCCTCCTAATGCTTATTTTATTGCCTAATTGGGACAAGGTGTCAGAAAATGCAGCTAGTTTCCTAATTAAGGAAAAAGACAAGAGAAAAAAAATAAAATAATTCCTATTCATTTATCATGAACCTCAATAACATATTGTCAAAAATTTGAGCATATCCAAACTCCTGGGAAGCAAAATGAAATCTACCACCTCGATGAATTTTTGTTTCGTTCCCCCTCGAACTTAGGGCCTTCAAGCAAAAATACACATTCATAATTATCATAATATTGATTCTGTGCTACGTTAAGAGTTTTTAAGTTAAAAAGTATACATCGTGGAGATCTTGAAAACAGCTGATGAGTACCACACCAGCAGAAAGTGCTGTTCATGAATTAACGAATATCAGAAATATGACGCATTCAAAGAGCAATTTCCATTCCAATACAGACGACTCCCCCTCTTCTAAAGCTAAAAGATGGACTACAAGATTTACAAAATTTCAAAGGAATAGTGATAAAAAGAAAAAAGAATCTCCTATAATATCACAACCTTTACAACTCAATACCACTTCATTATTTCAACGGTCTGTCTCGACAAAATCTCTGAATGATGCATTTAAGACACCTACTACAGAACAAACTCAGCAACATAATTATCCTTTCAGAACGTCATCCTTACCAAGACCTACCTCTCATTTATACACACCTCATAAAATAACTTACCCAAAGACTGCGCCTTTAGGTGAATATGTTAATAATGAACAATCTACTTTTACTGCTAATATAGGATTGCAAGAATTATCCGAAGGAGATATCACCCCGAAACAGAATTCGTCCAGTTTCTCTTTACCCAGCTCATTGTCAACCAAGGAAAAAAGATCCTTCGTCAGAGAGAGATGCACTCTTTGCAATGAACTGATTTCAAATAAGAGTAATGGAGAAAGAATAATAGAGTTGGAATGCAAGCATTTGTGTCATGAAGAGTGTCTTTCCGTGTCTATGGATAATTTGTCAACTACTGAATCATCAGATTTTCATACAATGTTTCCCCAATGTAGTAAATGTTTTGAGGAGAAGAATCAAATTCGTCAATCTATCCCGAAAAATGATGATCTTAAGGATAGACTTTTATCCCATATTTTAATCCATAAAAGTGCCACGTCTCCCACAACGTTTCAAGCTATCGATACTCCTTTACAACCAGCATACTCACCCTTATCTACCCCCATTAATCAAATCCAAAGCCAAATTGTTTTACAGCAGACTCCCAATTCACTTGTACCTAACCAAGAATTACTGGACTTCCCATTAGCTGAACCCCCAATAAGGAGACGTCCTCTAAATAGTATACCTAATGATGCTAGACTTCAAAATTGGAAACTATCTCACATCTCCCCAAAAATACACAATGCTCCCAAACATAATCAAAGAAATCATTCTTTATATCTTCCTAATTTGGGGAGAATAAATTCCAGTTTGGATAGTGATATGATATCTATGACAACAACAAATACCACGACAGTTAACCCAGAAGAAACAAATCAACTGCCCATAATAAGATCATACTTCATACAAATCCTTCTCGAAAATTTTAAAACGTCTTTAGTAGATTGGAAATTAGATGACGAATTCGGAATATTGAGACTGGTAGATAAGTTAATGGTGTCGAATGACAATTCTAATTTTACTTCATGCTGGTGCTTTTTATTCCATTCTGTTCTCGTTGTTGTTTCTGCTGAAGAGTCATCGGATACAACGCTAGACAACATCACTCTGGACACTAAGTTGGGAAACCTTCAAATCTTCAAGGATGCACAAAGTCTAACTGCCACTGCAGTTAATCCTTCTACTTTAAAAATTACCAATAGTTCCTCAATGGAGTACCCATCAGAAGAAACTATCTATTTAACAGAATCTGTGAATAATGATAGAAGCAATATTATAGAAAAATGGCTTTCTGCACTCTTGGATGAGGAGATCTTGTTCAATGAAAATGACATAACCTCAACTTTACAGATGCCAATGATACTGAAAAACCTTAGAAATGATTCTAATAGCACTACAACTTTTACAAGTTTAATGACTCAGGAAAGAATGGTAGAAATAAGTAGTTTCCTAAGAAGCTCCGGGAGTGTCATTATGAGAAGAAGTTTTTACATTGATGAGGCTAAACAAAAAGATAATGCTGAAAGTACATTGCTTACAATGATGACGTCTATTAGCTCTATACTATCTTTGAAAAGGGAAAAACCAAAGGAACTATTTATAGTTCTTCAAATTGATTTCAAAAAGATTACCAAAGATCAAGATTACTTAGCTATACTTAATATTATAAAGGCTTTGCACCTCGCCATACCATTACTTAATGTTTGCCTTGTGGATACTAAAGGATATATTGTAAGATTTCCTATCAAGGTTAACGATGTTTCCAATGCTGAATCAATTAAAAATTGGAAATTTATCTCACCCACGAGTAAACTTGACCCTAAATCGATCAAAAGTAAAATTTATCCATTAGGGATTACTGCAAATGTAGGAGTAGTTGTTATATCAAATACAACCATGGAAGAGGGAAAATCTTGCCTTTTCAAAAATTACTCATGCTTCAGTCAAGATGGGAGACATACAGTAAACGAATTAAAGATTAAAGTTGGTTATCTTAATGTTGATTATAGTTCCAAAATCAATGAGCTGTTGGAAGTTGATTCCTGGGATAACATACTTGAAACTATATGTTATAGTTATAATATATCCTTTGAAGATGACAATGATATCGGTTCTATCTTTACAGCTTCAAATACCTTGAGCAGCCACTCTATCTTTCAAAATGAAGGAGAAGAAGAAGAATTCGATGATGATAATAAGTCAATGATGACTCTTCAAATATCTACCCCAGTTAATTTGGGTCAAAATACAAGTAACAATTCGAGGGAAATAACACCTATTAGTGACACCAATGATGCTGTTGACCTTTCCTCACTTAACCTTTCGATAGACAATTCAACGGTAGAAAAGAGGACACCAGAGGAATTGAAAATGGATTATTTACAAAAGAAAAGAGAGACTTATAGTGTGGTTCTAAATCAAATAGATGAAGCAATTCATGATATTAAAAATAATATAGATCCGAGTGTTCCTTCAGTCAGTAAAAGAGACAGTTTATACAATTATTTATAATATTTAACTAGGATATATAACTTTACATATGATCTTTCTAAACAGACCAGTACATAGAAAATATTCAAAATTTTAATCCTTCGATGCCGTGTTCTATAATGGTTTTAAATTAAAAATTATTATATACTTATAATATATATGGTATGCCTTTCTGGAAATGCGAATATTATTACAAACGAAAAAAAAAAAGTAATTCTTGGAGGAGACCAATTGTGTTCACCTTACTCCTATGCATTCATACTTCTTTTTTCTGTTTCATTTACAAGATTTTTCTATCATCTCTTGCAGAATTTGGTTTGCTTTTATGATATTTCTTATATCTTCTTTCACCTGATTTAACTGGGTATATTTAGCTACCCGTTTAGAACCATCAACATATCTCTTTAAGTGTTTATTATGCATTGCAATTAATTGATCGAAAGTCTTCTTTGTTTGATTTCTTCTTAGTTTTTCAACTTCAACATGTTTCCATTTCTTAAATTCTGTTGATTCTGGATCATGCGGGAGATGATCAGGATAAGTTATTGAATCCAATGTAATTTCTGGTATCTTAATTTGGTGTGGAATGTATTCAGGATCAATAAGGACAACTTCTTCAATTTTCTTTTCCTGTATTATTGGGGTTGCTATTTTATTATCCTCCCTTGTGATTTTACGAGTGGTTACTATTGGTGGTGGTTTTGGCATTGCTAATTCTTTCTTTAGTATAAGAGATATGTTCTGAACTTTTGGAGAGTTATGATTATGTTCAGGTTTTTTAACCTTAGGTTTGGTGTACTTCTTAGATTCTTTCCTGGATGACTTCTTTTTAATTTGATAAGTTGGTACAATAGGTTGAGAAGACGCTAGTTCTTGAGGATCACTGGACAATAAAGTGTCTAAAAACCGCTCAATCGCGGTTGCCTCCATTGTACTTAATAATTCATCACCAACCCCTTGACTTGATAGATGATTATGTAATAAAAAGCCTCGATTAATTTGGGAAGGTTGATTATTACCGTTGGGCTTGCGCTGGTCATTCTGCGTAAGGGTAACTACATTGGTGTTGTTGTTATTATTTAAAGTTTGAAAAGGGGAGTGCATTATATGATTTATCTGAAGATCAAATTCGTTAGACATTACAGGAGGAGAGTTGAAATGATGTGTAATATCAGAGTTGTGTGTACCCATAGTTGCAGTTGCAGTTGCAGTATTGTGTAGTGGCACATGGTGACTAATGAGGGGGGATAATTGATTTGTTGGGGGCAACGTCATCATCACATGTGGAGAATGGACACTGTCTACTCCATCATTAGTAGTGTGATGGGGGTTAGTTTCCAATGGTAACTGCTTCTCAATATGGGAAGATGCGAAGTGATTATCTTTACTATTACTATTGGTATTGTTATCGCCATGAATATGATCAAAGTTATCCAACATCCGGTATGCAGTCTCGAAATCGATCTCTGTATCCAGATCAAATATGTCTAACGGGTCCATACCTTGACAAATACGCAGTTTTTGAGTATCGTGTATTTACTTTATACAGACTTCTTTATATCGGCGGATCTCTTTTCAACACTGAAACTAGTGTCCTTTCTGGAAGATCAAATCTCTTGAGGTAAAAAATCGTAGTCTATCTCCCAATTTGAAAGCGTAAAATAAAAGAAAGGTTGCTATTTGTACGAATGTTATGATAACAAATATGGAGGATCTTTACAGTGCTGGCACCTTTTCCATACACCTTCTTCCTTAGGAATCCACACGCCATATCAAACCAGTCAAACCTGCCTTTAAGTTGTCATCGCTAAATTCCTTCACATGCTGAAATTTTTCACGACGTCATCTCCGTTCCCGTTGATCTGGCAGGATGAATATCCGACCCCAGAGTGAGATCAAAAAGTGATCTTCACATGGCTATTTGTTAAGGGAAGTAGTGTGGCCGGTACATGGATCTTAAAAGAATATTATATATGTATATAGGGTTACGGTTTAGTTACATCGTGGGCTGGTGCCTAGGTGAACAGTGGTAGTTTCAGGATGCTCGCAGAAACGAAGTCAGAGCAACGTTGAAGTATTCTGGGTTATCTAAGAATAAGTTGTGTCCTGCATCCGGTACTTCGAGATATTTGGCATTAGTCATACCCTTGAATGGACCTCTTAACAATTGATTCTCTCCATTTAGTGCTTCAACTGCAAGTTGACCGGCCTTCTTATCCATCCAATCGTATTGACCATAAACGAGTAGAACATCCTTCACTCGTATTTTATGTATCGTGTCCATGATGGGTGCCCTCGCCAACAGATTCCTGGTAAACAGATTAACAAAAATAGTCCTTGCAATAGGTGAAATACCACCTTTCCCGTAGAATAATTCAAACATATATTCTTTGAAAGCCTGCGAGGGAACTCTTGAATATGCAGATATGATATAATTCCAACATAGGCGGGCTCCCATGGGCCCACCCCATCTAAGGATCTTCAATTGATTCTCAAATATATATTTTGGGATATTCAATTTCCTAGAGTATCGAGAGTTACTTGGATCTTCAAAATCCTTATCAATGATTTGCCCCACTTGCCAATGATTATTCTGAGTAGATAATACATTTCTTTCCACACCAAGAGGGGATATTAGGCATAGCTTATCCAATCTCTCTGGATATTTCAAAGCATATTTGTAAGTCAGATATGCACCAAAGGAATGTCCGACTAAATGAAACTTGACGATCCCATTGTCTAATCTCCATTGTTCAATGGCATCAAGATAGTAATCCTCATTTTCCCGTATACATTTTTCCACTTTATCTTGATCAGGCACACGTTTCACTTTCAATTGCGTACCATTATTCCATTCTTCAAATCGACCAAATATTGATACATTAAAGGGTGTTATATCCAAGATGGGTCTTTCAGATAATCCATTCGATGGTAAATCGATAGTATAAACATCTTGACATTCTTGAGACAAGTGAGACACATTTCTGAAAAAGGACATTGATGAAGAAGCATACCCATGGATTAGTAATACCGGTATTTTTATACGACAGGGTTTCTGTTGCGAAACTGTATCATTATGGAAATGCCATTGATTGATTCCATGTGGAGTCATGCTATTTCCTATAGTTCCCGGAGTAATCACATTCGACATCAGTTTTTGCTGATATAATTGTAGTTGTGTACGTGTAAATTGAATACCTCTAAGATGTGTAGACCACATTTTTATTGTGGATCTTCTAAAATCACTATTGGTGTTCCATGCCTTCTTCAGGATCTTGGCTCGAATCGATGCAGGCCTAACAGCCCTAGTGGCCGTAGTAGTAGTAGTAGTAGTAGTAGTAGTAGTAGCAGTAGTTTGTGCCGTGGTGGTAGAAGAGCTATATCTCGCATGAATTTGCTTAATGGAATAATAATGTATATGGCTTGGAATACATAATGCACCTTTGTGAATCATCTTTTTTTTGGTCCTTAATAGTTATACTCTTTCCCAGTTACAACAATTCCTGTAGCAAAACCTTTACTTTCTTGATATATGTTTTTATGCTTGATTCTATACGTTTATAAATAATCTATTCATTACTCTTTCCCTGATCCTTTGGCTTACTTATGAGCCGTTGTTCAACGATGTCCTCTTTTGGCTTTACAGTTCTAGTTCAGTGCTTTTAATATTTTTTTTCACATGGCTTATCAAACAAGCAATCAATAAAGTAGATGACCACATTCAAGTCTCATATCCGGCAGTAAGAAGCTCGAGCATGCTTTACAATTGGATATTAGCACTAATTATCTTACAAGTGATTCTATTACTTCTTTCTCCAAGGTTCAGGCGATTCCTAGTGTTCAGAACCTACTACAAGACAATTTATCAGCCATTATTTAAGGATTATTCCAAGTACAAATGGAAATATTATCTGGTACCCACATTATATCTCGTATTATATCTGTACATGATATATTTATATTATTATACGGTACTACCCATGATACAAGGCCGGTTATATTCAATTGAAGATCTTCTAGTACTTCCCGTAATGTTGGTGATAACATTATTCACTGGTATCATGGCCATGCTTGTGCAACCAGATAGTTCAAGCAACTATCAATCGAAATCTTATAAATTTGATAAAATCCTTTTCCATCCCAATACAATATGTCGAACCTGTAAAATAGAGAAACCTGCAAGATCAAAGCATTGTAACATTTGTAATAGATGTATTATGGTCAGTGATCATCATTGTGTTTGGCTGAATAACTGTATTGGAAAGGGGAACTATATATTCTTTTATTCATTTCTAATTGCCAATTGCATAGTGACAAGTTATGGTTTCCTAAGGCTACTATATATTCTCTGGAACCATACCATATTAATCTCTAGCAAACAAATTTTAACACTGTTAATATTGACAGGAACATTTTCTATAATATGTGTGACATTCACATATATGCAATTGTCTCTTATGGTGGATGGGATGACGACAAATGAAAAGGATAAGTGGTTTACTATCCAAGAATTTATGAGAGAGGGCAAATTGGTTAATATAAGATCACCACAAGGTGAATATTCATGGTTCATATTAGATCCCGATATGGACAGTTTGATGGTGGGAGCTCCTGAGGCCAGATATTATAGTACAAATGCGTATGATCATACAATTTACACATTACAAAAAGTCCATAAGGTTCTTTCAGAAGAAGAGATTCCAAATATTTATGATCTGGGCTCCTTTTGGAAGAATATTCAAAATATTTGTAATTAGACGGAAGATGAGGAAGATGTTCTAGCAAAATTTGATTGATACCAATCATCAGAGTCTAATCTCTTTTTTGAATCATAATCAATTGTACCATTTAAAACTAGAAGAAGGTGAGATCCATACATCATAGCAGAAGACCACAGCGTTTGATTCAATGTATAGTGGATATGGAAGAATGTGTCCACAGTTAGAGAATATTCAATTAACTCGCTTTGGCGATATCCATCTAAAATTATATTTTTTAATAACTCATTACGAATATCTATTGGCAACGTTTTACCCATTTTCCTTAACATCATACATATGGATAGATCTTTCGGATCGTATTCTTTTTCAACTGTATTACCAAATATATATTTAACCAGGGTCGTCTCCACATCATTTGATATAGACCGGGTAGACCTTGTTGAAATGCAAATATTTTCATCTAATATTTTATGATCAACAACAGGGATGCCAATGATACAATCATCTTCGATATTTATGACAATAGCTGATGATAGCTTATTTCCAAAAGTAATTACCAATGGATTTGGAATAAATTCCACATATCCGAATTTGAAATGTGAAAGAAGTAAGTTTATAACCGTCTTCTTCTCGTTAATCGGGAACAAAATATGTTCAGAATACAGTACGCATATATTAGAAAGCTCTAGACCAACTTGCAACCTTGTTAAATACCTATATACTCCTTTCTCTAACGTATCTATAAACTTTTCACCATCTTTCCAAAAAACTGTAATCTCTGGATTTTTGCACCCGACAGAACCTAGTTGTATAACATTTTGATAGGTACTGATTATCACCAAATCAATAGACATACCTTAACGCTTTAAGTATTTTGTATACGGCGTCTGCTCCATACTCAATGCTGATCCATACTGAATGCTCGTCCTTAAAGTTTAACCCAACAAGATATTCACTATCAAATTTCAAGTGAAAAACTATCTTTAAGATAAGTATAGTCCCTGTAACAACACTTAGAAAAGCTGTCCTAAGAACACAGAACCAGCTCTATCCAAATTTACAAAGTTATCGATAAATAATGGGTGCTATAATATCACTGCCAGTCACTATGGGTGGCTCTTTTGTGGCCTCCTGTCTCGGAGGCTGTTGCTCAAATATGGTGTCAAAATTATTCAATTCAGTAGGTTCCTCATCCTTGGGCACTAGACTATTATATACAGTTGCTTTACTGTTCAATTCTGTTGTGGCATGGGTCTCTATGTCTGCTAATAAATCATTTCTGTGGCCTGGGAAGACATGTACCTCTACGGGAGAATGTGGGTTCTTCACAGTACATAGATTAAATTTTGCCCTTGGTATCTTTCATGTAATGATGGGATTAATATTGTTAGGCGTCAAGTCAACAAAGGATACTAGAGCCTCATTGCAGAATTCCTGGTGGTCTTTGAAGTTTATTGTATACATTTTATTGACCATTTTCTCCTTTATAATTCCAAATGAATTTTATGTATTCTTCTCTAAATGGGTTTCTGTGCCTAGTGGCTCTATATTTATTCTAATTGGGTTGATTTTAATGGTTGATTTTGCCCATGAATGGGTAGAAACATGTATCTACCATGTTGAATTAGAAGATGAGAATTCTTCACTTTGGCAGAAATTTCTGGTGCTCAGTACTGCAGGAATGTATACTGTGTCAGTAGCTATGACAGTGGCTATGTTTATTTTATTTGCTGGTAATCAATGTCATATGAACAAATCTGCTGTCATCGTTAATATTATCCTATCATTGATTAGTGTTGCATTATCAATTAACCCTAAAGTACAAGAGGCTAATCCCGGTGTAGGATTGGCTCAAAGTAGTATGGTATCTATGTACTGTACCTACTTGACACTAAGTGCTATGGCTTCTGAACCTGATGATAAAATGTGCAATCCATTGGTAAGAAATAATGGTACGAGAAATTTAAGTATTGTTGTGGGATCTATCTTTACGTTTGTAGCTATTGAAAACACTACAACAAGAGCTGCCGCAAATCGTGCTCTTCAAGGGAGCAATTCAAATGGCCAAATTTTCTTAGACGATGGTGATGAAATTGAATATGAAGGATTGACAGGCCAGACAAGAAATCAGTTACGTTATGAAGCTATCAAACAAGCGGTTGATGAAGGTTCCCTTCCAGAAAGTGCATTATATGATGCTATGTGGATGAATAGAGCAAATAATACCACTTCTCCAGCTCAAGAGGGTGATGGACCTGATGAAGAATATTCGGGAACAAAATATAATTATTCTTTATTTCATCTTATTTTTTTCCTTGCAACTCAATGGATTGCTATGCTACTAACAATCAATGTTGGTAAAGATGATGTGGGCGATTTTATTCCTGTTGGTAGGACATATTTTTATTCTTGGGTGAAAATTGTTAGTGCGTGGATTTGTTATGGTCTTTATAATTGGACGATTGTGGCACCATTAGTGATGAATAGATTTGACTATGATAATTACTATTGAATGACTTCTAAGAAGCAAAATATATAGACATAAATTAAAATAAATTTTACATCTCATGGGTTTGTCATATTGTTGTACTGAGTTTTCTGATCGTTGTGTCTTTTTTTTTGGTTTTGATATTTTTTGAAATTTCGACAAATCTTTATTTTTAATGACACAAATTCTATGATAGAAGGATATCACTACACAAGGGAAACAATTCAAAGCATTGTAAAACAGGATCTTCTAATAGTTTGGTTGACAATGCTGACAAATAATGACCTTCTTGAAATAATATCTGATGATCAACTGTTTCTCAGTTATGTTTTACCACGAACCGAGTTAGAGAATGCTAAAATAGGGAGCATTCCATGCAATTCTTTTACTGCCTTTAGATTATTATATGCATCTCCATCAGATGTATCTGTTGCTTCAAAGACTACGCTACTCGGTGGGATTCCCAATTATTGGTACCAAGAGAGGAAAAACCACATTTGGAAAGCGTTTATCAAGATGTATACAAGGAAACTGAGAAAGAAAATAAAGCAAATGACCCATTATCAGTACAGACGACTTTATACCAAAAACGATTCTAATGACAACAGGTTCATGGATATTACACTTCCCAGTAATCAGCCGCTCAGAGTATCTACATCAAAAACCTTCCAGAGTCAACTTAATCACCATGGACCCAATTTACAAACAAAATCTACTAAGAAACTTCCATATACTGCCTCTTCAAAGAAAGTAATCTTTAGAAGATATTCTACAGGTAGTTTTGATTTTCTTAATATCAGGCGACAACAGAACGCTAAATATTTAAGAATGCTTGAAAGTAAGGGCATAGTTTCAACATTTGTAAAGAATGTAATGGATAATGCAGGTAATGCTACCGTCACAGAGCATTTCCGAAATAAATCTGTACGACAGAAGCCAAAAAAACAAAAAAGAACAATTAAAACATCGTCAAGAAAGGTTAAATTAAGAAACAAAAAAGCTAACAGATTGAATAAGATGACAAAAAAAAGTATAGATAGTAATCCAACGATATTGAAACTTTTGAAACCTATTGCCGAAGAAACTGTATATGAAATTATGAATTTGGAACCTAATTTATCCGGTATAGAAAATGGGCTAAGCACTGAATCTTCTAAAAGCCTCCTTTATAAATATCGCAACATTAAACAATCCAAACACAAAGAATTAGCTCCTTTAACCAGTGAAGGTGGAAAATTATTCATTGGTGATGCTCTGATTATGCAAAAAATTGGATCGACAAAGAAGGGGCCTTGTGCCACTTTTGATGAGAATGAGAATATAGATACAAGAATCGAGGAACACTGGAAGGAATATACTGTGGTTTTATCAAAATCCAATGATGCTATTATTCCGTTAATAATAAACTGTTACAAAAAAGAAAAGTATACCTCAGATAGACCTGTTATGGATATAGAACGGAGGTTACCATTGTTAGTGATACCAGTAACTATAACGTCTGTTATCAATTTTTACAGTTCACTTGATAAATCTGTTGGTATTCAAAACAGTATTATGTTGGATAAGCACTTACATATAAAACACTTATTCACTCACATTAGTGTATTCGTACTTGCCTTTAAACAAAAGACTCTATCATTTAAGCTACATAGAATTTTACAAGAGTACTTTAATAAATCCACCATTCCTCAAAAGTTCGTTGTTAACGTACCTGAGGCCCATCTATCACTCAGCGTGTGTCTACCTTTAAAAATTTTAGCAAAAATTAAAGAACTCGAGACTGCTGAAAAACATTTCCTTAAAGTAGTCTTTTTACCGAGAGGTATTTACGTGTTCCAGACTCCTTTTTTAAGATATCTATATGTTCTGATTATGACCCATTTCAGTAATGAAGACAAATTTAACCAATTTCAACAATACTTTCGCTCTAATTTGATTTCCAGATGTTGTATGAGCGCATATAATAGATTAGAATGGGGTACTAAAAATAATATTACATTTTTAAAGAATTTTCTTTCCTTAAGTGCAACATACAGTTTGCAACTTAGGAAGCTTTGTCACTATCCATTTTTTATTCAGAGAAGCCGTGTACAAAGGTTTCGAGAACCACAGCCAGTCGAAGGATTTTTGTTACAAGTAACTCCAGTAGTTGATAGATTTCATTTATCGAAACTGCCTTGCAGACTCTTTTACTTTTTCACCTCAGAGGATTTTCTTTTTTATACTCGTTCATATAAGAGCATGCCTCTGTTACCCAGCGATACAATATGTGATATACCTGTTAGCGTTCATGAATCTCTAGCAGACGACAATAGTCGGCTTCATACAGTTTACGAACAAAACCCATATGAACTCAACCTGGAAGGACATTTTAGATGGCTAAGTCCTGGTTATCCCTCTGAAAACTTCACCAAAAACGATATGTATGCGCTCAAATGTTTTAGTGACAAAATTACAAGGATAGTATCGTCAGATGGATTCTTTGATGTAACGTGTATCAAAGAAATTACTGGCATTCAGGATGATGACCACAACCTGCAAGATTCTCTGCTGGAAAACTATAGATATGCTCATTTTTCAATTTGGAGGAAACCAATTAATAGGGATGAATTAAAAGAATGTATCATATCAATTCAAATGAACAATAGGGCAGTAATAAAATTAATAGCACCAAGGCCAGAAGTAGCTTCTATGTGGATTTCCACGTTAAATAAGATGGCCTGTTATTGGAAAGAAAGAAGTATAATGGATAGACAACGTCGAGCAAATATTCAAAGGCAGAATTTAGAAAGTTCAAATCTTACTGTCGCTGAAGAAGATGACATACCAAGTGATACATCTAAGTGGATGTTCGACTGTGGTGGTATTGACGAAATAGAATTCAATATAAATAATGTTTCACTTCTTAGGCCAATCATCCAAAAAGGTGTACTTTTCCTAAAGAAAAATAAGCATTCGTCTTTTCATAGATATTTTGTAATGCTTGTTCCAGGTTTTCTGTTGTTATTTTCCTACCAAACTGGACCCTCAAGTCTTTTAAACAGGAATCTTGGGCACTCACATCACCAAACTATTGGCATCCAAAACTGTTATCTACTATCGGGAACAGCGTGCGCTTCCAATTTAATAGCAGATGGGGCTACATTTAACATAAAAAAACCTGGTAATAATACCAATCCAAAAATGTATGAAGATGGATGGATATCAACTGAGGAGGACATTGACCGTTGCTTTACGCTCCATTTTGGAATAAACGGTAAGCAGATCCCGGGGAGAAACAGAGAAAGTAGGTTAGAGAATGATTATTATTCGTGGTTATACAAAAACATGAATAAAAATCAGATTGCAGATTTTGCGTTCCACCGCCAAGTGATGACATTCCTGACGAAAACTAGGAGAGAAAGAGACGTATGGGTACTTGCATTACAACAAGAATTAGAACGTATAAATACTATACAGTGAACAGCTTTATGAAAAATATAAAGTTAAGAATATAGTGGGAGTACGAATTGAGTCACTCTTTGCATATCTTCCCTTCCTGGCGTTAAATAGCAATGATTTCACATTTGTCGTTAACACATGAAGTAATTAGAATATTTATTGTAGGAAGAATATAATCACACTAAGAATATATAATGTTTGAATATAAATAGAATTAATATAGTAAAACGTTGATTTTAAAAGTTGTAAAATAAAACTCGTTTTGGTGGTAGTATCTGTTAGCCTCTTATTTCGTTGTCGGTTTAGTAAAGATTATCAAAAATATGCACAACATATATTAGACTCCATATATTATAATTTCAGGTCTTTCAATATCTTGCTAGCAAGGTCTTTATAAATCCAAGTGTTACCATTGACCTTCTTAAAATGTATTCCTGCTAAATTAATTATTTTAACCTTAACAATATGGATTTCGAATTACTGACAATAGGACGTTCCAAAACTTTAATATCAACATCGTTCCCTCGGGATGAGGTCGATTGTAATGGTTCAGAAACATTAGCAAATGTATCAGATGATGAAGTTTTATGATTACTGCTATTAATTGTTGATATCCTTTCAACATGTTGAACTCCATTTTCACTAGTATATTGGCTGTGACGTGTTGATGGGTTAGATAATTCAGAAAATAACTCTGGATGATACTGGTCACTTGATCCTTCAGTCACATTTTCATTCATGCCCTCAGGTCTTGGATATTGAGTTGGTTCAGATTCACCTGTTTCGGAAGAAACTTCATCGTGGCGAGAGGTTTGTAGACTGTTTAAATCAGGATCAATCACAGTAACAGGTTCAATAGTATTATTATCTACAACTGGTATCTCATAGGTACAAATAAACCCACCTTTCACTTCTTTAAACTGAATAGACATTTTTTGTAGGACTCTTATAATCTTATATCTTACAATCGGTAATGGTTTAGAAGATGTTGTTTGCACAGAAAAGAACCCTCTTAAAAACAAAGAACGTGGGTAGTCGATTGAGGGCATGCTGCCTACAGGTGCTTTATTGGCATCTTCTAAAATCTCTGAGTCAGTTAACTCCCGGGTGATAGGATATACGTTACTATTAATTACAGAGAGGATGTCATTCTTCCTCATTTGCTCAGATTTATGTCTATCATCACCTGTGTTGTTATTAATAACAGCTTGTTCATCTTGACCATCATCATTAGTAATTGGCTCCAAAAACACATTACTATCAACCGCATCTTCATTATTCTGAATAACTGGTCTTAAGAACTTTAAGGATTCCCGACGTGCGTGTCCCACTGACATAGTTCTATTTTTATTATGCCTCTTTGAGTTAGAGACATTTGGATGTACATCAGTATCAATAAATTGTACATTCTCCTTATCTGTATTGGGATTGAATTTATCGTTTTTGGCCGTTTGGATGCCCTCTTTGTTATTACTGGCACTACTATCAAACAAGTTTAAGATTTTCATTGTGGTCCCATCATTTTCTGACATTGTTCTACTATGTTTGTTTTGTAATTCTAGATTCCTTTTCAAGTTGTTAAATTGATCTGTCAGTGTGGTAGGACCATGTGGGGTCGATGTGGTTTGTGTTAATGGGAGGCTAATCTCATCTTCTTTATGAGTGGGATTAACTTTCACGGAGAATCTTCTTAGTAAATTAGTTATCTTATTTGTGTCATGAATACCTTGTGGTTTAGTCGTACGATTATTGTTAGAATTATTCTTTTGTAACGTTTTCATTGTAGGGATAGCATTATCCGAGGGATCATAATGATTTTTCCTTGTTGGTGATGCACAGACTTTAGCCTTAGTGGTAAGTTTCGGTGGTATTAAAATATGTTTGGGTCTATTTATATCATTATTATCTTGGATTGTGGCAGTAGTTATCTTATTTTTATTATGATCTATTTCATTTGGTATAGTACTTGTTGTAATAGTAGTCGTTGTAATACCATCTGGCTCCTTTGTTGTTGAATAATTATTTGTTTTAATTTCAATTTGATTTATTTTGGACTTTAATAAAGGTTCAGATTTGGTCTTGATTGTTTCTTCATCTGTATGTGTTAAATCATGAATTAAATTATTCATTTGTTTTTCATCTTTGGACATATTGCCCTTTCTTTCCAACCATTCCATGGTTAAATAATAAATTGATAAAAGTGGATGATACCCCATTAAGGGATCATCAAATGCAATGTTGAATTTATTAATATAGGGTATGGTAGAGGTAGTTTGTGGTGGTGGTGACATATGTGAATAAGCGAATAGCTTTTCATGTTCAATTGATAATTCAATATATTCATCAGATTTAATGATATCTATTAATTTTTTCCTTGTCTGTTGAATATCATCAACGAATTCTAAATGATACATTTCATCAATGACTTTATTTTGAATATTTGATGGAGTTAAAGGGGATCTCCAATGTAAATAAGAATCAGGTGGTGTATTATTATACCCATGAACCATCCAATGATGATTAACTACTTCTTTTAAAGTAGCTCTATTAAATGGATTCACTACCAACATTCTTGTTAATAAAGAAATGATTTCAATTGAGAGGAATGATGGGTATATTACTTTCCCACGTTTAATCTTTTCATGTAAGACACTGGAATTTTCATCGTCAAATGGTACTTTCCCACAAACAAGGACATAAAGTATGACACCAAAGGACCAAATATCAATTTCGGGACCAATATAAGGCTGAGCACGTAACAATTCTGGTGCTGCAAAATACAATGAACCACAAAAGGTATGTAAATGTTTTTTATTATTATAAAGATTTGATAGACCAAAATCAATTAATTTAATTTCACCTTCTTTAGAGATCATAATATTTTCAATTTTCAAATCTCTATGAACAATATTATTAGCATGTAAATATTGTAAAGCGCTTGCTATACTTCTCGCAATTTTTCTTGCTTGAATTTCTTTTAAAGAACCATGTTGAATGATATAATCTAGAAGTTGCCCCCCTGAGATATATTCAAAAATCATATAAAAATGGTTTGATAAAGTGCACATTTCATATAATTTACAAATATTTGGATGATTTAAAATTTGTCCCAAAGATGCTTCTCTAATGGTTCTTTTATCTCTTGATATTTCTTTTTGTAATTTTTTCTCTCTTTCTTGTGTTTCTAGTTTATCCTTTGGTGGAGGCAGATGTTGTTGTTTATGTAAGAAATTTTTGGTAGCTCTATTGACTACTTTAATGGCACATAATTCATTGGTATAAGTATGTTTAGCTAATTTCACTTTCCCCATAGATCCTGCCCCTACAGTTTCTTGAAATATCCAGTCTCCTAGAGAGGTTCTATAGAAAGGTTTATTTGTTTTGCTTTTTGTGTCATTAGGGGACATTGTTGTTGTTGTTGTTTGTGTATGGAAACTAGAGTCAAATTTATTTTCTTTCCCACCATTGCGGTTATCTCTTCTCTTATTAGCATCTTGTTTTTTATCTCTGTTTTTATTATATGGATGACTTATTGATTTAATTTTATTTTGTTTCTTTAAGAAGTCTTTATTTGATATATCTTGTGATAAATCCTTTAATAATAATTGATTTATTTGCGAATCATCTTGTGAATTATCATTATCATTATTATAATGAATATCTTTATCATATCTATAATTTCTATTTTCGATGGGGTCATCTATATTCTGTGGTAGTGGCGGTGGTGGTGGTGGTGGTATAGGTGTTATACGCTGTGTATCATTATTAGTGTCTATAGACTTCATAGTTCGTGGTATCTTTTTCCTATCCTTTGCGGTGTATCCATTACTATTTTTGTCCTGTTCATTTGTGTTTTTCCCTTCCTCACTTATCGGTACAACGAAAAGATCCTTATCTTGTAGGCTCATTGTTGTTTCTCCCTGCCCTTAATGCCTATGCTTTATTAGATCTTCCTTGCAATGGAATATATGTTTAATAGAAATAAGAATATATAAAATAAAATATGGGTAGAATGGGGGGGAAAAAGGATAGATATAACAGTATAATATAAGTATAACTATACTATAGTCTCTGTTAATCCTATGAAATCCCTTGGTAATTGATTGATCGATTGAATATATGATATATATATCCTTATAGTTCCTTTTTGTTCACGGCTGCCTTTTTATATTCAGAAATCTTTCTTTTGGAATTTTAATTTCTGAGGGGAAGATTTCTTTATACAGTGGGCGAGGGCAGTGATAGCGCCGGTACACTCCACATATATGTATATAGTGCTATATACTATCAATATTACATGGTGGTAGTGGTCGTAGTAGTAGGAGTATCCCCAGGTGTATCTATCTTTTGTTTCTTATTTAGATTCGTATCCTCCTGTTGCTCTTCTTCTTCCTCTTGTTGCTCTTTCTCTTCTTCCTTAGTGCTTGTGGATTGTTGCAGTAACTTCTGTTGTTTCCTTTCATTTACCATCCGTTGATAATCATCCACTCGTGTCCTCACAATGGCTTTCAGCCCCGGGTGTCCAATATGATCCAGAGCTAACAAGATGTCCTCCACATTGCAACTCTTCCTCTCCTGGTCCCTAGCGATCTCTCTAGCAAACAACAACAAGTGGTTCACAAACACCGTCGCACTGCGTTGCAACGCCGTCGAGGCGTCTTTACTTATCACCAGTTTCCGCTGTGGATCATTCTCCTGTTGTACCTCTTTGGCCAAATTCAATATGGAACTCTTGGGGAAGAGTAGGTCGTCGATGGTCAACGCTTCCTGCTCCTTCGCGTACGATCTGGCTGGGTAGTTCCCCTGTGAATCCTTTCTCCAACCCTTTGGTGGCATTACTCTGTTGTGTTGCTGTGTTGATATTCCAATGCCTCTGGTACTGCTCTATCACCACTCTATGGAACCACGGTAGGACGGGAATCGCTGAATTTGAAATTTTCACTTTGTTCCCACACTGTGTTTTGTACTATGGGGTTAAACGGCAAGGTGTATACAGCGTGTACACAGGGTATTGATGTGTATATAGCGACAATGTTCATGTGTGGGGGTACAATGGCACCCGCGATATCAGTAGAGCATGATTAAACTTTGTATAAAGTACCGTTAGGTCCTCCCACTGTCACCATATAATAAATAAACACCGTTTTAGGTGACCTCAATATTTTTTTGGAAGGCCAAAGTGAAATTTCGTCACAAAAAAAACAGCGATGACTTGATAAAAACTTATGTACACTCACAGATACACACACATATACGTTGATATATGGCAACAAGGTTCAACTCCCTGCATCAATTGAATAATATGTTACGTGCCGCTATAAACAAGGTGAAGACAAAGTTTGTCCGGGCCAACAACCCTGCTTCTGTGTCCAGTAGCACAGATAATAATAATGCCTCGTCTATAATAAATATTGATGATTATAATATTGTGAAAGAAGGGAAAGCGGAAATTTTATTCCCCAAACAAGAAACAGTGTTCTATAATCCAATTCAACAATTCAATAGAGATTTAAGTGTCACTTGTATTAAAGCTTGGGATAATTTATACGGTTCAAAGAAATCAAATAATAATAATTCCTCTAGAGGTAATAAACGTCAAAAGTTGTCTAATGGGACCCCTCATACTACCGATAGTAATACTGCTACTACAACTCCCGATTATATTAATATATTAGAGGCATTATCTGCTACAGGGTTACGTGCAATAAGATATGCCCATGAAATCCCCCACGTGAAATCAATTATTGCTAATGATTTATTACCTGCTGCAGTAGAATCAATAAATAGAAATATTAATTATAATAACGTTCAACCAATAGTGAAGGCTAATATGGATGATGCTAATGTACTAATGTATAGAATGAAATCACAAAATAAAAAATTTCATGTCATTGATTTAGATCCATATGGTACTGTCACACCCTTTGTCGATGCAGCATTACAAACTATTGATGAAGATGGATTAATGTTAGTGACATGTACAGATTTATCGGTCCTTGCAGGAAATGGATACCCAGAAAAATGTTTCGCCCTATATGGAGGGGTCAATATGGTCTCTCATGAAGCCACACATGAAAGTGCTTTAAGATTAGTGTTAAACTTATTAAGTCAAAGTGCAGCTAAATATAAGAAAACAGTGGAACCTTTATTATCTTTAAGTATCGATTTCTACGTTCGTGTCTTTGTGAAAGTGAAGACAAGTCCCATCGAGGTGAAAAATTTACAATCAAATACAATGATTACTTATCATTGTAGTCAATGTGGTTCATATCATAATCAACCTTTAGGTAGAAAGACTGAACGGGAGGGGAAGAAAAAATTAAAGACTATTACAAAATACAGTGTAGCACAGGGTCCACCCATTGATCATAAATGTAGATTTTGTGGCGGCACTTATCATCTAGCTGGCCCCATGTATGGCGGTCCATTACATAATGAACAATTCATTAATGAAGTGTTAAAGATAAATAAAATTGATCATGCCGATATGGATGACGTCTATGGTACACGCAAGAGAATCGAAGGGATGTTAACTTTGGCTAAGAGTGAATTATCACAAGCACCATTTTATTTTAGTCCCAATATGGTATCATCAATTTTAAAATTACAAGTGCCACCCTTAAAGAAAGTCTCTGCAGGATTGGGATCTCTTGGGTTTGATTGTTCCATGACTCATGCACAACCTTCTTCCTTAAAGACTAATGCACCATGGGAAGCCATTTGGTATGTGTTAAGACAATGCGATCCAAATAAAGATCTATCGAAAATGAATACCAAATCTCCAGGGTATAAGATCCTAACTAATATGGATAAATGGTTACCGAACCCCGAGGACACTCATCCACTGTTTGATCCAAGTAAATTATCCTTCGAGGAGAATGAATTAAGTGGTAAGATCGAAAAATTGAGAAAGTTAAAGATCGTCAAATATCAAGAAAACCC
>JAJLXW010000499.1:26670-36977 GCA_030571515.1 Monosporozyma aquatica
TTTCCCCCCCCCCCCCCCCCTTCCCCCATCCGTTTATGTATCATTATATTAATTTATCATCTATGTTTAAACATGGTTAAAAAAGCTAGAATATATTATAACTAAAGAGAATAAGATAAATCATATACATTTTATATATATAAATAAACGGATGGAGGAGGGAAGAGGATTGTAAGACCCAAAAACACTATTTCAATTCAGGTAGTGCATATTTGTTTTTTTGATATAGATAAATAGCAGAAGGCCATCCAATCAATAGAGTTAAAGTACCACCCCATAATAGAGCATTTCCAAATCTTGTTTTTAGTTCATGAAGATAAAAATTACGGCCAATGTGTCCACCCGAGGTATAACATCTTTGTTGTAATAATAATTTGGTCCCTATTTTTTGAGTAGAACTCCTAATTGTTGTCCTGAACATATTTTTTCCCTTGATATTGTAGTAATATTATATTATGATATATTCTTCGAGCAGCACTCCTTGAATTAACAACTTATTACAGTTGCCCTCATAAAACTCCTTACCTCGAGAAACCTTTAAATTTAAATATTCCGTCTTATAATTTATATAGCGGGCTTTTTTCATATTGAAAAAAAAAAAATGAATGAGACATATAGAAAACCTCGATCTCATTGGTAAATATCATAACATTAAAGGCTCAGCTGCTTATAATTGAAAGAAGTGGGTTGAGAACACCAGTCACAATTTATGCAACATGGCAACGTAACATTTGATATAATATAGAATCTATTTGTAAATTATTTATTTTTATATAATAATTAATTTGTAATGACGCTCAAAAATAATGCAAAAAATAGCAAAATACCGACCGTATATTCGATTAGATTAAACAACTTATGGTAACAATATCTGATCGTTTTCAATGCATATTTGGGTGCCTTATGTTTGACCCAGTCTAACGATCTATCTGAATGGGCCATGATTTTCATAATTTCTGCATACGTGTGCTTCTTCGATATCAATCTGATTAAATGATCATGGATCAATTGTTTTCCATAATTATGGATCAAGATATCTGTCAATGTGATACTGACCAATATTACAATAGTCTCAAAGACAAAAGTGTTATGAGATTCTCTTTGTAACGGTTTGCTATTCAACATTATCATTGTGAATGTAGCCACTGCAACCATAACTAAACTGTAAAGTACTCCGATATGAGCTGCGCTGCCATCGATTAAGTATAATATGATCAGAGTAATAATATCAACAGTAAAGACAACTAAGGAAGTTTGATATTGGATACGTCTTGATAACATCAACCCAATCAATCCACCAAATAGTGACACTGAAATAATCGTATAACTTTTATCAAAGACATCAATGTATATGGGTAAAGAATAGCATAAAATAGTAACTGAAACGAGACTAACAATTCTTAACGTGATAATTCTTTTAGCTTGATGTATATCGAATAATAAACTTTCACTATTGGCAAATTTCTTATCGTAATAGGCATATAATGGGATGACTATTAACAATAATATCGAGTTAGCGTAACTGTATTTGGTGAAAATTAAACTAAATTGGATCACAATATATCCTACCAGTAAGAATACATTTCTTACGTTGGTTACGTGTGCGGGTATTTCAACTTTACCCTTGGTAATGGGCAAGATAACGTAACTTGACACTAACACAAATGTTGTTAAACATAATGGGAACCATTTCCAGACTGGTGATCTTATGAAACTAGCTAATAATACACCAATGATAATGTGAAAAGGACCTTTGTAATTAACACTACCAATGGATTCAAAGAATTTCAAGGTTTCCATCAGTAAGAACCCTAAAGATAAACCAGCAATAAATCTTGACATCACTAATAATGGGAAAGAGCAGGTCCAATCAAAAATAGTTATAGCAATAAGTTGTAAGATCGATACAATCATTATCGTTCCTTGAATGGAAAGATTAAAATGGAAATGAGATTGAAACCAAATACCTACGACATAAAATGAGAGTAATTGTGAGGTATGGTAAAATTGTTGGAAGTTGGAAGCGATCTTAGTCTGACGCATCCATGTATTACCAAGATCACAACCAACTGCAACGGACACTAAATAAATCAGGGCAATAGACATCCATTTCCTCATGGGTGATAAAGAGTTACCAGATCTTAGGCTCTCCGTACTAGTATGATCATGATTATTTAAATCTAAGGCTGGGATAGTATTTACGTTTTGAATGTCGGAATTGATTGAATCCACAGGCTCCAAATTGGCGTTATTTGTCGGTGGAACCGGTAGTATTGGCATACTATTTTTCGAAGATTGCAATTGATTCTCTGGTTGTAATTGAACATTATCATTGAGGTGATTATGATTCGTTGCTGTTATAGGTGCAATTGGTAGCGAAGGTGGTGAATTTTGGACAGAATTATTTATGGGTGTGATGGATTCATAGGAATCAGTCACAGCATTCAAAGGAGTATGTTCAGTGATTGTGCAATCATCTGGCGAGGAAGATATTGTATTTACGTTATGTATAATTGTTTGAATCTGTGAGATATTTGCGGCACTAGGTGTAGAAAAAGCTTGGGGTGATTCTTGCCTCGATTTGTCCTGTTTCTGTTTATTTTGAACAAATCTTTTCACCTTATTACGTCTTTTATCCTTCTTACCCATCTTGATTGAGGAGCCAGGGTAATAAACAGCACTTGTTTTGAGAGATTCCCACTTGTAAGCCAGAACAGAATTGTTGTCTAGATGATAGCACTTCTATCAAAGCTTCCCTGTAAACGCATCTCTCGAAGACAAAGATTCACTTTGATAATTTTTTCTTCCTCTAATAATAATAATTTTTCACCACAGAAAGAATTCTCGATGTCATAATAAAATATCACAAACTGGGTTTAATATGGGATTAAAGCTAAAGAAGATCCCTTCGCTTGAATATACTTACTTTCTTAGTGCGTTCTAACTTAGTAAAGCTTTGTGTAGGTCTTCTCGACATTTAACTTCGCAATATATTGACTATTTCTCATTATAATACAAGCAGACCAAATGACAATTGCATTTCAGCCACAGACGTTATTGGCTTGTGTGTGTGAATACCCTCCTTCTTAAAGGGGGATAAAGGTTCTTTTAAAATGTTACAAATTGAAAATTTGTACGAGCCATCTGCATATTGAGTATTAATACGAATTACATTTCTTGAAAGTAAGTTGTTACCAGCTTCATGCACATACTTTGTGATATGGACATCAACCACATTGTCGATATTCCCATAAGGTATAGTCACATCTTTCTTAATACGGTGATCATTTTCATCTAGTATACCTAATTTAATTTTACTCTTCTCACCTTGTAGTAGCTTTAGTATATATACCACAGCAGGTTTCTGATCTAATTCAGCAATACTGACATCTAGTAATTTCATTGATACTGATTCATAAAGTTCGCTGAAAAGGGGTATAAATGGACCCAGCTCTATTCTACCCAATAATCTATCTTTGATGTAAAGATCATTGATTTCTTCCAATAGTTTATCACAATGTTGAATACAGTCTGTATATTTTGTGCTTTCTAATACATCATACTCCGCATTTCGTTTAAAGAAAATATCGAAACCATCAACAATTTGGAACATATACTTGCTGTTACTATTAATATCTATATTTTCAATATGAGTTTCCAAAATGAGACTCATAACTTGATCATCTAACCAAATTAAAAATGTTTTCAAAGTGTCGTTCTCATGGGTAATAATTTTGATCTTTTCTACAGTCAGTTTTAAAAGATTTTGGAATGCTGCTATCATTGTCTTAGTTTCGACGATTGATACATCTTCTAGATTAGCGATCGAACCTTGTTCAATCAATTGTAATGATAACAGTATTGATTGTAACTTATTGGTAAGAATAATCAACCTTTCAATTACAGGGAGGATGCACATCATTAAAACTTGGCATGTTGCCTTGTATGCCTGGTTAATCAATTCTTTAATCATCTCCATATTCTTTTGGCCTACTGTCTGACTCATCCAGTCATAGAAGTCCTGTGAAGCCTCACCTTCAAAAATATACGACATAAAACAATCGTAGAGATTAACTGGGCAGACAACTGGATCTGTCAACTTATCAATAAACGTTAGATAAGGTAAGATCAGTTTCTTCCTCACAAGCGTTATATGCTCCTTAATATATTTCATATAATGAGTCATTAACCCATGAATCTCGATTAAAGTCATCGTTTTGCTTTCATTGCTAATAAATTTTTCAATATCAATCTCCTTTGTATACCCATTCTGGTAGTAACATCGATATACCCCTTTCTTGAAACTGAGCATCTTGCATATATTATTGGTTAAAGCTGAAACACCTAAATTCAAAATATAATGTCCATTAACCACAATAACAAATGTATCAGCAGAATATTGATGCAAAAGATGAATATCAATGATTGGTTTCTTGCTTTGTCTCCATACAACATCTTGTGGAGTAAATGGAGTCATGTTTGGATGTTCAGAACCGTTGGTCACAGAATATCTTACCAATTGGGGTAATAATTTCAATATATCATGATTGAATAAAAATGGTACAGGTTGACAAGCTCTTTCATCTTCCATAAATCTGTCCCAAAGTGCAGCATCGATGTCGCTGGTCTGGGTACGTATGAAAGCAACCAATTTACCGTCTTGTAGCATGTCATTAATTCTAATAGATCCATCTTTTAAAAATACTGTTAGATATTTCCCACCAATGGAATCCCATTTGAACGCAGTCACTTGAGTCAAATCACGAATAAAAATCGTAGATACCAGATCATGAAGCTTGGCGTTTGGTTTCTTCACTTGGATGGACTTCTCTCCATATGTGGCATAAATATTTGAATAGGTATTATAAACTGCATGAAATTCATCTTGGGGTGACAATTCAGAGTAGAGGTGCTGCATGGATATCATATGTTTGGTTATTTGTTTAAAATTCTACTGTTAGATCTTAGGCGATGAGTTTGCTGTGATAGGAAGATTTCAATTTGACATATTTTTTGAACACTTTAAGCTTCATCGAAACAGATTTGGAACAAGAACTAGTAGAGATCACTCAGTAAATCAAAGCCTGGTGCAGGGTTGACATATACTTTTATACATTTACATTATACTATGTTTAGAAAGGAACCAAGAGTGAAGGCATTGAGTAATTTGAAGAACTCTGAAAGGAAGAAATTACAAGCCAAGATTCAAGATCAGTTTAAGAAACCTGATTACAAATTGGATTCCAATGTCATCAAACAGACCAATTTTGTGTCTACTGTGAGCCAAGGTACCATTTACACTAATGATAACGGGAATGTGCCCATCTTCTTCAAAGAAAAGCATAGTGAAACCATTTATCCAACTGTAGTTTCATGCTGGTCTGAACCTACATTGGTTCCCATTATCTTAACCCACAAATTAGTCATAGAAGAACATATCTTTAATGGAGCTAATTTAATGATCTCAGGAACGATTCCACCTTTTAGTGCCGCATTGAAACAAGGTGTTGTCTGTGGGATAGCTGATTATAAATCACCAAACGTGGTGGTTGCCATCGGAGTTGTTGAGATGAAGAACCTTACGGAATATAATGCTACTGGTGTTGTAGGGAAAACTGGGGTAGTTGTTACTTTAGTCCACCATGTTGAGGATGGTTTATTTAAAGAATTTAAAGTGAAAGTGAATATTCCAAAGCCGATTGAAGTGAAGGACATCGGGAAAGAGCCAACACAAGATGTAAAAGAACCCTCATCTACACCATCACTTGATGTCGAGGAAGAAACCCCCAATGCCAGAATTGACGAATCTAACGTTGCTGAGGTGCTAGAACGATTAAGTATCGAAGATGTTGATTATTTCATGACAAGGGCGCTTTATTATACAATCATCCAAGATGAAAAATTGATCACCCCACTTACTGCATCTAATTTTATGTCAGCTCATTTAATGAAAAATTTGCCTTCTAATCTGGACCATAGTGAGGTTAATGTTAAGAAGAGTTCATGGAAGAAGACTGCTAAATATTTGAAACATTTTGAAAAGGAAGGATTCTTAAGATTGAAGGGGAAAGGTGATGATCTAGTAATTACTCAAGTAATCAAGGACAAAAATGAATTGAAGAATTTTGTCCCTTATAAAGTGGGTGGAGGGTCGAATAATAATTCAACATCAAACAGCAACAGTTCACTACCTCCAAATAATAATAAAGCAAAAAGTGCATTCACCATCGAGAACTTATATAAACCTAATTCTTCAACGAAACTGTTCATGGACGAGCAATGGATTACCATTTACCCCCAGGATGAATCAAAGCGAAGAGAATGTTTTTTGAAACAATATTATAATATATCTGATATTAAAGATGCCGTGAATCATTATATTAAGAATCATTCTTTGGTGAATCCAAAGAATCCAAAGACAATTATGTTAAATGACACATTATTTGGGCTTGTCAATAAGAGTATTAAATCTCCCAAATTTGGTAGAATCGTACCAAGATCTCAAATAATGGACCCTATTGTGGCCAATAATTTCAATGAATTGTACAAGATATATGACAGTGAAGGGCAACCTTTGTTTAAAGCACCCAGAAAGGGTATAACTCCGCATATTAATATTGTCACGGAGATGAAGATTGGTAGAAAGGTGATCACTCGAGTGAATAATTTTGAGACGTTTAATATTGATAGTGATATTTTTGCAGCAGATTTAAGAAAATTATGTAGTGGATCCACAACGTTGAGTGAGACAGCACAATATGGCACAGAGGTGCAAATTCAAGGTCCACATGGTCCCACCATTATCAGTTATTTGAATGATAAAATTGGGATTCCGACTAAATGGATTGATTTTGAGAATAAAGTGAAGAAGAAAAAGAAGAGAAGTGGTTAGAAAGTGAGTAGCTACAGTGTAATTATATAGAGGATATATAGAACCTGAGTTATGGATCGAGTATCATGACTATATGTTCCAGTTAGGTATTTAACTGAGAGTTGCTTCTCTTTTCGTTAAAGGAATCAAAGCCAAATAAAAAAAATGAATAGAATTAAGAAAAAGAGAGAGAGAATCTCGAAGGATATATAGTTAAAGTAGTGTGAAGGAAACTAATAGTAGTCATCAGGATAGGCCGAAGTTGCTGAAACAATCAGTGGGGTAAACTTTTCATTAAAAAAATGCTAAGAAGTAGTGCTATCTTTGCACTGAAGCGATCTTTTCCTGGGGGTATGTTTTTTCCTGGGATGATGGTATTGCGACAGAACCTTTCCACGACCATGATGATCCAAGCCAGTCAAGTAGATGATATGATTGATTTGCCCGATATCAAAGTCAAAACATTGACTAAAGAGCAACAGAAACGTAGAGAATTGAAACGTAAAGTGAAACAAAAGATTAAAGCTCGATTACCACCACATATGGATCCTTTATATGTTAGTATTCCTGATGGCTTAAGAATCATTAGAGCCCTTGAAGTTGGAGAACCAGAGTCTCAACAGACAATTACGATCAACTTACAAGTGATTAACGAGAAAGGGGTGAATCCACTAAATGGTGATATTCAATTACCCCATCCATTGAAAAGCTCACGAATCATTGCATTTAGTAACGATGCAGAAATGTTAACCAAGGTATCCCCTTTATGTAAAGCTACGGGGAGTCAAGATTTGATTGATAAGATCGTTAATGGTGAATTAGCTGTTACGGAGATAGATAAATCTTTTGCTACCCCTGATATTGTACCCAAATTAAATCAACAATTAGGTAAGTTATTAGGTAGGCGTGGGGTATTACCTAATATCAAGAAGGGTACTGTTGGTGAAGATCTAGTGACTTTAATTCAACAGAATGTCGGGAAGATACCCTTTAGACAACGTGGTGGTGAGACTGCATCTTTACATCTTACTGTAGGGAAATGTTCCATGAGTGATCAAAAAATCCTTGAGAATATTATTGCTGCTCGACAAGGTGTTCTTGATGCTGCAAAAGTACAGAAGGAGAAGGCATCTAAGAAACATCAAGTGAGTATCTTGGGTAGAGCCACATTAACGAGTACGCATGGACCTGGTTTGGTGATTGATTTCATGTAAGTTGGGGGGGGGAAGATATATTTATTAATATTATTATTCAATGAAGCATGTACATAAATTAAATATATACAGACAGATATTCTTATTTACAGGTATGAGTGGTATGGGAAGAGGTTTAATTTAATGAGATAGATACCACCTCCCTTTCTCTTTTCTACTTTTGATCATTTTGGATTTAAACTTATCCTTCATACGAGCAATAAATCCAAACTTTCTCTTCCTCTTCAATGTACTTGGTTGATACGTGTTTCCTCGCGACTTCCATCTTCTTTGTAATGTTGTGGTGGGCCCTAGTAATGGATAAGGGTTCATCAATACGATATTTGAAGAGATGTTGCCTTTTGCGGGTAATATTGTTCGCTGTAGTCCCAGCGACCGACAATAAAATGATACGAGAGACATTAAAAAGTTTGTTGACTGTGGGTTTGACGAACGGGGTAGAGTATAGTTTTCTTCTTGTATATATTGAACTTTATTGCTGGTTCTTCTTGATGGATTTAATTGGAATTTAAAGATCTTTAATTTTTTTAGAAAAAAGAGAATTGGTCTCTTGAAGAAGAGAAGACCACAAAACAAACAAAGTAAACAAAGGTTTAAACGTATACAACTTTAGTCAAGAGAGCAGTGCAGTATTGAATTAACGTGACAAAAATATGGTGGGTAAGATACAATTGGATAAAGAGAATTCAATTTTTCCTAGTACACCGTTACAACAATTAAAACCAACTGATGTCGAGACACGAAAGAGAAATACAGGTAGTGTTTCGCCGACAAAGAGATTACCATTTGCTACAAAGGATAATAATATCCCTGGATCACTAGGTTTTGGTGGTGTTGCTGGCGGTACTGCTACTATGGAGAGTGTTTCTAAGAATTTGTTTAGTAATATAGTGAAACAACAACATATTCCGAACGATAATAGTAATAACATTAATAATAATAATAACAATAATAAGAAAAGATTGAAGAAGTATGGATCTATACTGGGTAGTAGTAATATCAGTGGGTATAATACATTGCATGGTATAAAGTTACCTAAAACCAAGAGTTTGGTGCTAAAGGATCCCTGTGAGGATGAGAATAAGAATACTGATGATAGTGAGAGTGAGAGTGATGAAGAGTGGAGGAGTAACAACAATCCGTTACAGCTGAAGTTACAAAGGGCAATAAAAAGAGAAGCTTCTATATCGCCTTTGAATGGATCATTAAAACTTGGGGAAGGCGAGGACGATAATGATAATGATAATGATATTGAATATAAATCCAAAGAAGTGGAAGAAATTCCATATATCCCAGATGGGTATATTCCCTTTACTCAAGAAGATCTAAACAAACTGTCTGAGTATCATCCCCATGATGTGATGATTGGTGGTGAAGATATAGAGACAAAGACACATGAATCACCTACAATGTTACCATTAGACATACCGTTGCATGAAACAGAAGGTCAGGCAGACTTGCTGGACCAAGAAGAGACAAGAGCCCACAGTCATAAGATAGGCTCCTCGATCAGCAAGACAAGGAAAGAAGACACGTTAGAACTGATTCCCCTGGACCTAGAATGCACTGGGGAAGGGTTGAACGACGAGGATATAATGGATCTGATCGACAGTATATAGCAAAAGCATGTGTAGTCACCTGTGTCAATATAATACATACAACAGAGCATGCCACTGCCACAGTACGGGACTTTTTCCCAGGTCAAACTAAAGACAACAACAGTTGCAACAAAACGCGACCACTTTACAACCAACTTGGACCCCACTGACCCCCCTCCCACACGGTAGCAGTACACTGTAGCACAGCACAGCGTGCAACCCACTGCAGATCCCAGGAACAGAAACAGCGCCTCGCACAAACGGCCCACGCAATTTCATCCAAAGGAAGTCAAAGAGCGCTATTTAACCCTCGACGCAGCATAAGAGTCCCAAGAAGTCTAGGAAACACACCCAGTATTTGACAAGTCACTATTACTGAGTCATCCCTATATCGGTATATATAAGTGTATAACTAGTCTAAGTATAACTATTTAAGTACAGGTGTATCTGTGGCGAGAACAGCATTAGACCACCTTCTCAAAACAGCCCACTCGAATACACACACAAACAACAACATGGCAAACGAATCCTCATTCCAACCAGCCCCAAGTCTATCCACAAATGATTTGAATCAAAATATCATCGATGCAGAATATGCTATTAGAGGTACCATTCCGACAAGAG
>JAJLXW010000499.1:36997-66537 GCA_030571515.1 Monosporozyma aquatica
AATTAGAATCTCAATTAACTGACGGTGCTCTACCATTCCAAAATGTCGTATATGCATCAATTGGTAATCCACAACAATTAGATCAAAAACCATTAACTTTTTCACGTCAAGTGATTTCAATATTACAATATCCTGATTTGTTATCAAACCGTGAATTATTAGTGTCCAATGGATTATATCAAAATGATTCATTCGATAGAGCACAAAGATTATTAACACAAATCGGTAAATCTATTGGTGCTTATTCAGGAACCCAAGGGATTTATGGTATAAGAGACACTGTGGCACAATTTATCTCCAAGAGAGATGACGGATTCCCATCAGATCCAAATGATATCTTCCTAACAGATGGAGCATCAAAAGCCGCATCATATCTTTTATCTATCCTATGTAAAGATAAATCTACCGGTGTGTTAATCCCCATACCACAATACCCATTATACACCGCATCAATCACAATGTATAACGCTACAATGCTACCTTATTATCTAGATGAATCTACAAGTTGGTCTACAAATGCAAAAGAAATTGAAAATACCGTCTTGGAAGCAATCTCAAGGGGAATTAGGCCTCGTGTTATTGTGGTGATTAACCCTGGAAACCCCACAGGGGCAGTATTATCATTTGATACCATTGCCCAAATCTTAAAGATCGCTGCTAAATATGGGATCGTAGTCATTGCAGATGAAGTGTATCAAAATAATATCTATTATGAAGATATTAAATTCCATTCAATGAAAAAAGTCTTAAGAACATTACAACATAAACACCCAACAGGTGAATATGACAATGTTCAATTGGCTTCATTACATTCTACTTCAAAGGGAGTATTTGGTGAATGTGGTCAAAGAGGTGGATATATGGAAATTGTCGGGTTCACTGAAGAGGTAAGACAAGTAATCATTAAATTATCTTTATTTGTTCTATATGTTCTGTCGTTACGGGACAAGCTATGGTAGATTTAATGGTTAATCCACCATTACCAGGTGATGATTCGTATGAATTAGATAAACAAGAAAGATTAACAATTCATAATAATATGAAAGAACGTGGATTTTTATTATATGAAACTTTCTCAAAGCTTGAAGGTATCCAATGTCAAAAACCACAGGGGGCAATGTATTTATTCCCATCATTAATTTTACCTGATAAAGCTTTAAAAGAAGCCAAAAGATTAGGTTTATTACCAGATGAATTTTACTGTTTACGTCTCTTAGAAGCCACAGGGATTTGTACCGTCCCAGGATCTGGCTTTGGGCAAAAGGATGGAACATGGCATGTGAGAACCACTTTTTTAGCACCAGGAACTCAATGGATTAAAAACTGGGAACAATTCCATAAAGATTTCTATAACCAATACCGTGATTGAATTTGGCTAACTACAAATCTATTCTATTCTATTCTAATCTATTCTATTCTACTCTATATATACATATACATACATACATAATTGCATTCAATATCTTATATTTCTCTAGATAAATCTTGTTCACCATTCCCAGTGACAAATAAATGGAATTTCTTTTTTAAAGGTGATTCAAGATTATCGGACTCATTAGGGAATTGATCTCTACCACGACGGCGTGATGACATATCATTAACGTATGAGGTTGAAGGATCAGGAATCACGGGAGAGGTGCTATGTTTATTTACCACATCCATACTTTCTTGAGTGCCCTGTGGTAATTCTTCCGGATGATCACATACTTTGTTAGCAGTATGAGACTCATTATTATGAAATGTAAATTGAGACGGAATTGTTCCCAGAACCGTATCACCATTGATATCTTGCGGATCGTCATCAGCATCAAGATTTTTCTCCTTGCTTGTTGTCCGATCCTCAATTACATTTTCTACTACTTTCTCATTAATCTGTTCTCCTTGTTCTAGTTTCTTCTTTTGTTGCTGAACCCTTTTATTACCCTTGGTCACTTCCTTGCCTCCATCAGATTCCCTGTTTTTGGTCTGAATGGAGCTTTCCTCTGATTCCTTCTCCTCTTCCTCCTCATCCTCATCCTCATATTCATCCCCATCCCCATAGGTTTCACTCATTGCAGCCTCATTCTGTTCCTCAATATTATCAGATCCACTACGACCAGTATTTCTTTCAGGTTCTCCTATCTCATCCCCAACTTCCAAATAAACGCATCCTAGGCCAGCTTTTACAGTGCATGCATCTGTAGCTTTTAACATATAATCTTGTCTCTTGACTTTAAATTTAGTGGTTACATCAGGTATCTTGGTAGTTAATAGATCAGACGGTATTCCCTCTGCAAACCAATCAACTCTTCCATTTTTAACATGGCACATCCTATGTAATACTTTGTTCCAATCATTAATAAGTTCTTCCTTATGGACACGGAGGAGACGGATTATACCTGCAACACTCCTTTTATGAATATCTATAACCCTATTAGTAGTACCTAATCCAATCTGTAAAGAATATTTCTCTGCAATGGTTTCAAATATATCAAACATATCTTGCCCACCTAATGTAACGGAGTCAATAAAAAATGGTAATCTAGGTAATGATAATAACATTTCAGTTATCCTTCTTACTATATGTTTAAATTTGGTGGATTTTAATGGAAACATCCAAATAAACCTAGAATAATAATCTTGACAGTAAAGAATTTGACTATATTTTCCCTCAATCTTTTCACCAGGAAATGGTTCAATAAGTTCAAAATGAACTCTCTCCATGGGCATTAAATGTTTGAATACTTTAGTAGGTCTAATCCTTCTCATTGTAGGAGGCTTCATGTCTGGATTACAAACGGAGCAAAATTTTATTACAAATTCACATAATCTACGACCTGCATTTGCATAGAAGTCACCCAATGCATGGTACACTTGTTCTATACCTGCATGTGAATTTAAAAGGTGGCATCCCATAATCATATCATATGTATAGATCGGATCAAAAACGACTTTGTTCTGTTTCTTATTGTCACGTACTAGATTGTTGTCATCCTTATAGTATCTCCTATGCAATGTAACAATCCTACGAAGAGCATGCTCTCGATTATAGGTCGGAAACAATTTTAAGATGTTTGCCTCATTGACCAAGTCATTAACAAAAAGATGATACAGTTCCTGACTCATTCTTCCATTTATACTTTGACAGTGTTTGGTAATTTCAATTTCACCTTGAGCTAAAAATTCCCTATTAATGGTCTGATCTACATACTTAGAATATCTTTCTCCTACCAATGGAAGGACTAAAAAATTCTTTCTTCTAGTATTATTTGTGGACAACCTGTTTGGATCAGAGAAGATCTTGGGGTATTTCTTGACTATTTCTGTCACAGCTTGGATTCTCTCTTCCGCAGTACTCATTTGCCTCAATTAATTCTTTTTTTTTGTTTAACGTTTTCTTGTTTTTCTCTCCTTCACCTTGCATTAACTAGCACCTGCCAAATTTGCTATGTTCCTCCTTTATAGGCTAATTGATGTGGATATATGCCTGTTTATCCATCTAACTTTTATATCTTGGATTTCTTATGGCAGGAAATTTTTCAATATGTTTTTTTTATCTTGATCCTGAGGCTCATCGCCAAAATGAAGAAAACTCCATAATTATTGAGAATAGTTTACCTGAAAACAAGTCAGTATATAATGTATTTTAAAAAATGTGTATATGTATTCTTGCAACGATTATAAATCCTTCTTTGCAGCTGTATCCTCTTCTGTACTATTGTTCGTTATAACTGGTGTTAATGTTGTAGGGACAGTGGAGGCTGCAGTCAATAACCACACAGGCAACCAGGCCATACAAAGGACAAACCAGGTCCAACAATTTAATTCTCTCCATGCAGATGTTAGTGCTGAAAAAACTTCTAAGCCTCGCAAATGCTTACTCTCGATGATGGAGGTGAAACATAAAAAAGAGATAAATGGGTTTGACAGTAATAAATATAAAGCATTTCTTAACTGTTTCTTAGTATTATCCTTGTCATAGGCATTGACATTCCGGACTAAAGTCATGGGGAATGCTAATAGACCAATGCTGAATGCAAAGGAAAAATTTAACATTAATAGGGATGTTAAGCATAAACTAAAGTATAAGAAACCAATGGCTCTTATTCTCTCTGTGATAGGTTCTTTAATATTTTTACACCTTGATAATATTAATGGAGCTACAATGGCAGTAATATTGCCTGTTAATAGTAAGATATAACTGAAGGAAGATACTGAGTAAAGGAAAATGTGGCTAACAATGAAGGATACTACTAAGCTAGCCGCCCAAGCAACACCAGCAATGGTAGAAGCTGCTAAATATTTGTTGTATGCAAATTTTGAGTTCAAAATGCATGATAATGATGCCAGTGCATACGTGATAGATAATAACACAGCACTTGGTAAATAACTACTGATGGAGACAAAATTTCTTGGAGTCAAAAGTAAATAGAAGAAAAAAGATTGATGGAATTTTTCTAATAAATTATTAACAGATCTAAACATGGCTTCAGAGATACGACCAAACGTGGTAACGTCAATTTTGCCTTCGGTTCCACATGCTTTCAACGTTAAAGATTGGATTCTCCAGCCACTAAACACTTCATTACCATGGACTTTCTTAACCCCAGCTAATGAGGCATCTTTAATACCAAGAAACATTAATTTCAACCTTGACCAGTAATTATTTTGGTCCAATTGATCTTTAGAAAGATTATGTAAAGAGACCTTCATACCTTCATGTTCTGTAATAGAAACTGCGATGTTAACCAAATCTAAATTGGGCAATTCACCGTTCAACCCATTATAATATATTTCTGTATATTCGAAGAAATCACTAGTACCTGCATAGTCTAACACAATAGCAGATTCAATAGAACCACCAGTCAAATCTAGAGAAGTGTGGTAGGCTTCTATCCATGATCTTAAGGAGAGCTTTGGGTCTTCACTGAACACAACAATAATATTTTTGGACCAAATGGGCCAACGAGAAAAATATCTGGCCAATGTAATCCCAAGTGCAGTACCACCTATGTTAAGATTACCATCACCATTATGCCACGGTATACTAAGGACCATAGCTTCAGTACCATCTCCTCTTGGGGCATGTAAAACGCCATACAGGGTGTCACCAGTGACATTATTATGATACATAGCGGTTCTAACCCCAAATTCCTGTAACCACGAATCTATAGCAGTAAATCTCTCCTCTGGGGTGGTCACCTCGTAGGCGGTTTCGATAGATCTGTCATCTTCGTTAGGATAGTTTATAAATGTCTCTAATTGAGTACGATAACCTCTTAAAATATTCCATTCAGACTCTCTGAAATAACTATAAGCCTGCGAGGGCATCAGGGCATTCTCAGAAATATAAGTTCTCCTGTATTGCCCATTCATGGGTATTATTAACATCATTGCAATACTAATTAATGCCGTTACCATCGATAATACGGGCAAAAGGCGTATAATCTTGGGGAGAACTCCCAATTGGACCGCTCTTCTTTGTAAAGTCTCCAATAAACCCATTGTTAACAAATCAAGGCTATTCGGTCCTGTCTAATGGGTTCTTAAACTCGTTACTGCCTAGAATTACTTGACTGGTTATATAGCGAGAATAAATTAGACACGTCTATTTTTTTTCATTTCAAATTTATTAAGAAATGAAAAAGTTCGAAATGCCAAATCTAAAGGTTGAATATTTAGCAAGTTGAAGCAATACCAAAATTTTAGCAATGAGAGGATCAATTGGTCAGATTCAACAATGCAAGGTTATTATATTGGTGTGGATGTGGGGACTGGTTCCGTGAGGGCTTGTTTAGTTGGTCCTAAGTTGATAATTCTTGCACAACATGAGATTGACATACCTAGACAAGAGTTAAAACCAGATCATATCACTCAGTCGTCTGAATTTATCTGGGATTCGATTTGTTCTTGTACCAAAGAGGTTATTAAGAAGGGTGGTATTGGTGCCAAAAAAGTCTTTGCAATTGGATTTGATGCTACTTGTTCACTGGTGGCGATTGATAAGAGGGATAATTCACCATTAGCAGTAGGGCCGGACTTTGATAATAATGATCAAAATATCATCCTATGGATGGACCATAGGGCTGTAGAAGATACAGCTGCCATCAATGCCACTGGGGATAAGTGTCTGAAGTATGTAGGCGGCAAGATGTCTGTGGAGATGGAACTACCAAAGATTAAATGGTTAAAACGACATAGATCAATCCGAGATGCTAAATTCTTCGATCTTCCTGATTATTTAACGTTTAAAGCCACCGGTAACGAGGCAAGATCATTGTGTTCTACTGTGTGTAAACAAGGTTTAGTACCTGTAGGTGTAGATGGTTCTGTAGATGGTTGGTCCAAAACATTCCTTCAAGAGATCGGGTTAAATGAATTGGTCGAAAATGACTTTGAAAGTCTTGGTGGATCCGCTGCAAACCCTAGACTATTCTTACCAGCTGGTCAACCTGTAGGTTATTTGCTCAAAGATGCTGCTCGTGAATTGGGCTTAACTGAGTCATGTGTAGTGAGTTCTGGTATCATTGATGCGTATGCTGGTTGGGTAGGTACAGTAGCAGTCCAGGGCGTTACAGACCAAGAAAGTGGAACAAAAGTGACAGAGCGATTGGCTATGGTGGCAGGGACATCTACATGTCATATAATAGTCTCAGATCATGAAATTATAGTTCCTGGAGTATGGGGCCCTTATAAGGATATCCTAATGCCCAATTACTGGACTGCAGAAGGTGGTCAAAGTTGTACAGGTGCCTTACTAGACCATATCTTGACCACTCATCCCGCCTACAATAAACTAACAGAATTGATAAGGGGTACAGAGAGTCCATTTGATTACCTGAATCATATGCTTCAGACAATGGTAGAGAGGGAGAACGCTTATTCATTTAGTGATTTAACCAAAACATTCTTTGTGTACGGTGATTTCCATGGTAATAGGTCACCATTAGCTGATCCAGAAATGAAAGCTATCATCATTGGCCAGACTCTAGACACGTCTATTGAGTCTCTTGCCCTGTTGTATTTAGCTTCCTGTGAATTTATTGCATTACAGACTAAACATATAATTGACACCATGATGAAAGCTGGTCATGTCATAAAGACAATCTGCATGTCTGGAAGTCAAACTAATAACAAATTGGTATTGGAGTTGATAACCAAAACAACTGGTTTGGATATTATTGTTCCAAAGCATACTTTTATTAATGGTTCAACATCAACAAGCGCTGCAGTAGCGTATGGCTCTGCAATATTAGGAGCATGTGCCTATGAACATAATATTTTAAAGCAAAGTAATACCACTGATGAAATTCTATGGAAAATTATGCAAGAAATGACCCCTGCTGGTGAAGTATATAAAGCTTCATCCTACGTCAACGTGCATGATAGTAAGCTATTAGATATCAAATATGAGATATATCTGGATATGATCAAAACTCAAAGAAAATACAGAAGTATGATAAAACAATTTGAAACATACAGACTTGAGTAGTTACAACATGGTGGGGATTCCTCTCCGCTAGTAAGGCATGTTTTTTTTTATTTACCAGACCATTGCAGATATGTAAATAGATTTTTAAAAAATAGAATGTTTATAATATTATGCAGGTCAAGAAGATATAGCAACAGAGAATGATAATCTAATATGCATGAGGTTATGTCATTATAAATAGGTTGTATAGATTCAAATATGTACTTTTCAAAAATTCATTTTCTATTGAACTCCAAGTTATTCATATAGGTCATCATCATCCATATGCTTATGATCCCATATTCTAGATTCAAACCAGACATGGAAATAGGGTTTCTTTTAGAGGATGTTGGATGTTAAATTTCACTCGACTTTCAACATAACATGTACCAAAAAACATAAACCTTTAATAAATCGATTTAAAGGAAGCCATAGGTCTACTGAAGAATGAAAAAAAATAATCTCAACTCAGTTCCGATTTTATATGTTCTTGTAATTTAGTATTCAAGTCGTTTAATATCAGCCCTGGTCTACTAAACAATCCGATCTTATCATACATCTCATGAATATCCTTCAAACACCAATTAACCTGTCTCCAATTACCTTGTTCTGACCACTTCTTGGCCGCAATCAGCCTGAAAAATGCAGCCTTTCTTTTCCTGGTGAAACCTTTAGATAAAATATCTTGCGTATTCCGCTTCGCTATGGGGTCCGTTAATAAATCAATTTGTGAAGACAATGATGAAACTTTATTGCTACTGGCTTCTGCTTTATACTTAATTCTTGGATCAATTCTTGAAGAATAGCAATCACTTAATCTCTCCCATATGAGAGTTTGTGATAGCGGGCCCAATTTCCCATCAGATAAAATAGTTTCTAGATAGTTGATCGCATATGGTGTGGAAGTCCATGAATCATTTAATGAAAGGAATAATTCAGTGGATAGTAACATACATCTAGTTTCGAATATAGGTTTACTTTTTAATTTATAAATCTCCACGGCTCTTTCTATTAATGGGGTGATATCATTCTTGATCATCTTAACTGTCACAATACTTTGTGCTCCCATCAGAAGAGACACAGCACACCATTCTAAGCATGATGCCAAATATATGGGGAAATTTTCAAGATCATTGGCCAGGGAGTCATACGTTATGAATGCCATTTTGAAATTAGATATCATTATAGACCAATCCGCCAATTTTCTTAGTAAAAATTCATCTGATATAGCTAGGAATTGTTCTGTACCATCAGGGGTCTTATAGGTTTGAATTTGTTGTTGGTTTGTTTTGTTTATGAATCTCTTCAAGAATCGAGATCCATGGAAAATAGACTTTCTTGGTTGCATTATTGTCTCATCCCAATATGCTATTTTCCTCTGCATAAACGGTATTAGTAGGTCATATACTAAGATATCCAACATTTCGTAGATTTCATTAATGATGAGAGATGGTAATTTATGTTTACCTTCTAGGTCCGCTGTTTTTGATAATGAAGTAAGTGTTTCATCAGTTGAAGTCATGATAGGTTCATGCAAAAATTTAAACGACATTGTTTCATTGGGAGTATTGCTTTGCCATAGTGGTAACCTTACACTTTCCACAAATAATTGTTTTTTCAATTTCTTCATTAAGTTATTACAAATCTCAGATTGTTCTTGTGAATCCTTATCATAACATAGTAAGAATATAGGTAATATATCGTTTATATTCAAAAATGGTGGGAAATCATCGATAAATTTATTTAAGTTTTTAAAAGTGGTTAATAAGTCTCTCGCATCCTCGTAAGTTTGTCCCTGTGATATATCCAATGCAATTAAGGACACAATGGGATGATTGAACGATTCAAATGGTGATAAATTTTCTGTGGAAGATAATGTTTGTGAAAAAAAATTATGGTATATTGATTTTCTTAACAGGAGATGATCAATATTCCATGACGTATTGTTATTAACTAAGGTTAGGTAATTGTTTAAAAAGTTCTCCAGGCAATGATTATCTCGTATCTGTTCTTCTTCCGCCTCAAAATTCGATTCAATATTTTTATCATCAATGGCTGCTAGTAAATCTGGTAATGGTTTAGAGAACCGTATATATTGTAGTTGTGTTTGATCACGTTGTAGCAAACTATTTGAATTACTTCTTCGTCTGTTGGCACCACGGGTGGTGGAATTAGGTATTTGTAGTGAATTGTTCTCAATGCTGCCAGGATCAATATTCGACTTATCTTTGTCTATATCTTGTTCATTGGCTTGGTCCCTATCCGAGACACATCCACCAAAAAACCTTAGCAAGTAGTACATGGATTCAATCCCATATGACCTACTTATATGATCATCTAGGGTAAGTGTTGATGTCACAGTGATTACTGGAGCAATTCCATGTGACACTATTCTCTTTGCAATATCCAATGGTACTGTTTCTTTATTAAAATTTAAATGCCATAGTAGATTCATGTAATTTTCATAAGAGAATGCCATAATGAGGAGCAGTGGACCTCAACGTACTCTACAAAAAATATAGCTAGGTGGGATATTTGACAATGGTTAATGGTCAGTTCCTTTTAGTTTAATAGGTATCTACATCCATCCATCTCTGTCTGTATAGTATCTTTACTATTTGAATTGATCTTCTTGAACACATCCAAACTCTTTAGAAAACAAAAATAAAAAAAACCCTAAATATATTTTTGTCTACCCTAATTGTATTTTTAGAACCCAAAAAATGAACTTGTACCTAACCCTAACTCAATATCCCACGTTTAATGGCTTGAAGCTCCCCACGCTTGAGCGAAAAACCCTATCGCTCAAATTTCGGAAATTTCAGTGAAAATTCCCTTTTTCGGTAATTCTGCCATATTTCCATAAAGGAAAAAACAATTCTTATTGTAACATGATTAAAGTGAACTGGAAGCACTCAATGCACTTTGATAACGTGCACTGACGTTATTCCTTATAAACAAACCGGTTACTATAACTTAGGAGAGATATAAACAAATCCAGATTAAACTGTTATTTATAAGCTGTAACTTACACTCTCTCTTTTAATACCTATTAGTGGAAGGAAAGGTTGCAAACAGAACTGGAAACAAGGATCATCATCGAAGATCAATCTACATTCCCCTCGTAAGAGAACTTTTGTTTAGTGGAATAGAAGATATTGTGTCAAACATAATCCACTACCCATTTTTATAAACTAGTACCACCAGTGTTTATTTTAAAATTTGGTAATTTCAATAGAGATAGACAATTATTACCAGCTTTAAATCAATACTGTGAAGTTAGATTATTTTCTCTATTTCTTTTATCTCCTTTTTTTTTTCCATTTTGCACAAACAACACGTTTAATTTCTAATATTACTCTTCTTCTTCTTCTTCTTCCCCATCCCTTCTTTTTAATCTCTATATTCATATTTGACATATCACAATGCATATTACTTTAGGTCAAGCTATTTGGTCCTCAGTGAAACCAATTATTAAAATTTATTTAATTATCGGTACCGGTTTCCTATTATCAAAGATGAATATTCTAACGGCAGAGGCCACAAGAACTATTAGTGATGTCGTTCTAACGGTTCTTTTACCATGCCTTTCATTTAATAAAATCGTTGCCAACATTGAAGATAACGATATCAAGATGGTGGGTATCATTTGTCTCACATCTGTTCTAGTCTTTGGAACAGGTCTATTTTTTGCATATGTGATTAGAAGATTTATGCCAGTACCTAGAAAATGGTATGGTGGTATTTTAGCAGGTGGTATGTTCCCAAATATCAGTGATTTACCGATTGCTTATCTACAAACCATGGATCAAGGTTTTATTTTCACTGAAGAGGAAGGTGAAAAGGGTGTCGCTAACGTGATTATCTTTTTAGCAATGTTCTTAATATGTGTGTTTAACCTTGGTGGTTTTAGACTAATTGAGAATGATTTCCATTATAATGATGAAGAGAATGCTGTTCATGAAGACGACTATGCTAATAGTGATCAAAGTAATAATAACTCTTTAAACGAACGAAGTTCTCAGTCAAGTTCCATCATAAATGAGAAAGATAATAATAAGCCCACAGATGAATTGGATGAACAGGAAAAGGCTGAACAACTCGATAAGATGGAGCATGGGATACATACACCAAGTTCAGATTCTACAGAAGATGGATACCAAGTCGCAGATTCATTAGGATCATCATCCTCAGATAATAAACAAGAAGCTTTAAATAAACCACCACAAGCTTACCACTCCAATGAACAACTAGAATATAATAAAAAGAAAAATAAAAACAGTGATGATTTGCATATGACTGTCAGTAATGACACCAATATTTCACCAAATGAAAATATGTCTATACCGAATACTCTTCTAACTACAGAATCCTTACCTGCATCTTCCATACGTACAGAGAGTTCTATTGATAGTGATGAATACTCTACTAATTATGACGCAAGAGATGATATCGCCAGAAGAACCATTTCGCAACCAGTTGCTTATACGTCTCAAACAAAGGAAAACAAACAAAACAGAAACTATCATCATCAACGTTATCACAGACATGAAAATATGACCACTGGTTATCAATCCTTTAGAGATGAAATCAATAATCTTGACCGTATTGTTTCTTTACGTTCAATCGAAAATCGTGACTTACCACCTCAAACAATGCATGATATTATCCATGAATATTCTAACGTTGATCAATTTGGTAAACGTAGAAGAACCTCGGTAACATCAGATGGGGCAAGCAACCTTTCTGGCATTTCCCAACAATCAACCCTACAGAGAATTAAATCTTCTAATTTAACCAAGATCTTAACATCTGACGCTACTGTGAGTAAGAAAGATATTGAAGAATCTGGTTCCTCATTGCCTCCATGGTTGCAAAAATTCCCATTAACACCTTTAATTGTGTTCTTCTTGAAAAATTGTTTAAGACCATGTTCCATGGCTGTTATCATAGCTTTAACTATTGCCTTTATTCCATGGGTTAAAGCATTATTTGTCACCACTTCAACAACTCCAAACATCAACCAAGCTCCTGATCAACAGCCAGCATTAAGTTTTATTATGGATTACACAAGTTATGTCGGTGCCGCCTCCGTGCCATTTGGTTTACTTTTGTTAGGTGCTACCTTAGGTCGTTTAAAGATCGGTAAACTGTACCCAGGCTTCTGGAAATCTGCATGTCTTTTAGTGTTCTTAAGACAGTGTATTATGCCAATTTTTGGTGTTCTATGGTGTGATCGTTTAGTCAAGGCTGGTTGGGTCAATTGGGAAGATGATAAAATGCTTTTGTTTGTCATCGCTGTGACTTGGAATTTACCAACTATGACCACATTGATCTATTTTACTGCATCCTACACCCCACCAGATACTTTGGAACCAATTCAAATGGAATGTGTCTCATTTTTCTTAATGATTCAATATCCAGTTATGGTGGTCAGTTTACCCTTTTTGGTGTCATATTTCTTAAAGGTACAAATGAAATTATAGAGAGTAATATTTTTGGCTTGTATTCTGTTTGTTGTTCGGCAACTCTAGTAGGATGGGCATTTTGATATACGTATTTTCTGCTGATGCCTTAGTGATCGAGAATACGAACACCGGGTTGAACAACGCACTGATAATAAAGTAATCATTTAATGAACTATATAATGTCTTTATACATAAGAATATAAAAATAACAATTAATGTTAAAACCGAAAGAAAGCAAAGGAAAGGTAAATTGAGATAATGAATGTATCATGCTTCGTGGTACATCAGTCATTCTTTTCAAAATCGGAAAGAAGGTACATTGAAATATTCTCACCGTAATTTATAGCAAATTGGGTTTCTATATCAATACTCTGATTAAACCAATCTTTTATTATAAATGATCTGTTTATGTTCCAATTATCATAGTTATTAATGCGGTTTGAAAGTGTACTGTTCTTAATAAACGCAACTAAATCAAGTACGACGCCGTGGCTGTTCATTAATTCAGATACTAATAAAGCTGTAATATTACCATACTTATCAGATATACCTGGTTTGGTTTGAATTAAGCATGATAACAACCCACCGGCCTTCACGATCAAGCAATTATTAATTGCCCTGTTTGATTGTTTAACTGTCTTCTCTAAGTCTGCAACAAAATGGGTTAGACCTAAAACCTCAATGGTTTCATTGATACCCCCTAAAACATATAGAAGATTCAAACTTATCAAATCACCTTCACTGTTAGTACTTTCTATATTCCTGATGAAACCCAGATCCCCAGTCCTCAGATATGTTAAGCCGTTTTCAAACTCTTTATTGAACCTACTTTGAAATTGTTCTGTGATGAACGGATCTTTCTTAGATTTGCCCTTTGAACTAAATATCGAATAATCAAATACATTAGCCTCTGAACAGCACCAAATTTCACCTAGTTCACCTTCAAGACATGGAACCAGTGTTTCAGGGTTGACTATAGTGACATCGGTACACACTGGAACAACCCCGGAATCTTGTAATCTTAACGCATTATACACTTTCGAGGAGGTGGGGTCAATTTCCTTGATAATACCTTCACGTAGAGATACTGGGTCTAGGTATGTGTCAATAGGAGGGATATCTAAGTATGAGCGAAGCGATATAATAGGATTGAAGTGATGCTGGTACACAAAGTTGACCTGCCTTGGGGAAATTACTACCTTGTTGTATCTTGATAATAAATTTTCGACAGAGATGAAGCTTGGTCTTCCAATAAATGAAATCATAATGTTTTTAACATTTCTAAACAACGTTGGTGTTAAATTAGAAGAACTTGCTTTGATAGAGTGCTTGGTTTTAGCAGATGGTAAATCTTTATTGAAAAGACTAGACGCTTTGTATAAAATTTTGTGAAATGTATCTAAATTGAAGTACAAATCTGAAACACCCATGTTTTGAATCGCAATTAGGAAATCCCCAGGATTATTCATAACATTGTTAATGCTAAATAGGTTAGTAGCGGTCCCCACATAAATTCCCGCAAAACAACTTAGAAGGAAACCTAACCCACTGGTATGTGAATCCAGTGAAAAAATAGGTGTAGTGGTTTTTAATTGTAAGGTTTCCTTCAATACTTTACAAATATTTAAGAATGATTCATGATTCATTGTAACATGGAGATCCTTAACCACATCTCTACTGCTATCAACCCAGATAACAACAGGCAAAGTTTGAATGTTGGTACCAGCTTTATAACTATATTTAGCTTTTAAGGTATTCTTAAATATTCCAATGTGGACGCCATTTTTCTTCTTGAGTTTGGAAAAGACTGTAATTTTTGGAAACATATATTTGTAATGTTTAAACAGCTTTGAAATGACATTATGATTGCTAAACATATTGTTAATCTTTGCATCAATGAAAAGCCTTTTCACTTTGTAACCTTTAATGATTTGCGTTAAAAATTGGATGTCCTCATCTGCTCTCTTTTCTGATATTGGCTTTAATGGGATTATAACAAGGTTACAATAGAAGCATGCCATCACCATTGCAACGTATTCCACAGAGTTATCACACATAATAACAACTTTGTCGCCAGCTGCTAAGGGCGTCTTCGAACCAACAATTTTTTTGATAAATGCGGCTACTATCAAATCAAAGGCCTTCCATGATACGTTCTTATGGATGTTATTTTCGCTATTACTACTATTTGAAGATGCAGTATTCCCCCCATCGGTAAAGGCAGATTCATTGGCTAAAGTTTGGATTCTCCATTCTAAGATCATAAGAATAGATTTGAAATCTGACATTTTCTTCTGAGGATTCCTAATATCAAAAGTAGTCTCCCTGTAATCAATACCAGACGTTTGCCATTTGGGTAGAACGCTATCGTCGCCTGTTTCCAATATACCCTTCTTCTCAATGTATGCCCTTCTTAGTTTGGAAAGATGCTCTGAAAAAATACTTTCATTATAATAACCAGAATGAGGAATAAAATCAAGGATGATATTATCGAATTGGAATTTAACATATTTAGAATCGAGCTCACCGTTAATAAACTTTCTTTCAACAGTACTATTAGCCAATTCTAGGGAACAGTAACGTCTTGGCAATGATCCCCGTGCAACTATCACAATACACATGGGCTGAATCTTGTGGAAAATCCATAAAATACGATATATTTGATCAGTTAATTCATTCATCTTCTTTTCCAATATTTCCTTCTGTCTATTTGTTACGGCCAGCACCCCAGTTTCTGCATTTAAAGTAGCATTGTTCGAAGGCTTCACTAGGGAACTTTCAACAACTAAAATTAAGAAATGTTCATCCTTGTAATGATTTAATTCAAAAGCACTGGCATCAGAAATGGTATTCACTGTTCTCACTAAGGTCTCTGTAATTTGTTGCAAGTAATGTGTTTCAACTATCCGTTTCCCTTTGTATTTGGATACTAATCCACTATCTGAACTTCCTGTACTAGGTGTTTCCATACTTGTAGGTAGTGTTTGATTTTCAGAATCGAAAGGAGTGCCAGTTAATGTCTGACCGTTTAATTTAAATGCTTTAGAAATGTCAGATGTGTGAGACCAGTTCGGAAGTCTAATCAACTTGTTTTGAAGAAACATATCTTCGATTAAAGAAAGAATATATATCTTACTGTTGTGGATAAATCCCATTAGTTTCGTTCTTAAAAATTGGGTGTTTGGCGAACATATATTATGGACTGTTTGAAGTCTATCCATGGACCGATTAATATTTATTTTTGATCCATCATTTACAAATGAGAACATTTTAGCATAGTTTAGCTTTGCCTTGAAAACAAAATCATTCACTTTATCCATTTGATAAAATTCATTGACAAGATTTTTAGATGATAACCAAATTTCACCGACGCATAAATCTGGGACTAAGGTTGCATCATCGGGGTTAACCACACAGAGTGTTGTGTTTGGAATAGGATATCCAAAAGATTGAAGCCTGAAGAAATCTTTAGATGATTGGGATGAGTTCACCATGGCTAGAAGACTTGTCTCGATAGTATTTGCTTTCAACCTCTCTTTATTTACAAATATATCATCTTGCAACTTGAGATTGGAATTATGAATTGGGAAATTGTCTAGCCCACCTAATTGATCTCTGGTGGATATAAAGATCCCGCCAAAGTCGATCAGTGTTAAAAGTGGTGAATAGCAAATAGCAGCATCAGGGCAGCCTAAATTTTTCAACCACTTATGGACAACCATATCTGTTACGTCAGTATCGATTGTATTACAAGAGGTTAGACAAACTTTAATACACTTGAAGTTCATCTTATGTTTTTTTCTTTCCGTCATAGGAATAGGATTCTCCAAATAATTGATGACATTTTGTTTCAATTGTAATTGGTCATTTAGCAAGATGTCAGCTCGATATTTATCAATTAAGGATTCATATCCAGCAGATTTTTGAAGTAACCTTTCATCTACAGAAATCAAAAGATTACCAGAAAAGATGTTGAATAAAACACCAAAGATTAAACCTGTAGATCTAGTTGGATCTAAGATACTCATGATGACGAACTTTGCGTTTCTCTCTTTGGTAGCAAGGGTTAATGGAATTTTCTTATCGTAAGGCTTCCTTATATGACTCTTTTTCCAGTGGGGCATCTTCTTTGAATCCAATATGTCCGCCAGAGAATTGAATTGATCCATTAGAATATTGTGTTTCATTACCACACCGGATAATCTTCCCAATGGAGTTCTTGTAAATTCAATGTATGCAATATTTGATATGTCAAATGTTGGCGCCTCTTTCTTTGCCTTAGAATAAGTACCCAGATCATCTGTCTTTAAAAATGTAATATTTTGGAACATCTCATTCTTGCTTATTCTTATTGTTGTATTGTGGGTGGGAGAATGTAAGTTATCCAATTGTTTATAACATTCATTGGATATCAAAATACATTTGCAGTTGGTTTGTTTCATAATTTCCACGATTTCTTGCAATGAATATGTTTGAAAAGATATGGGGACTGCTATCATTCCAGCAATAAAACACCCAAGTAATGCTACAGTGAAATCGATAACTTCTTCTTTGTTATACCATAGTAACAATTTATCCATTCTATAAAGTTTACTCTTTTTCAATTCATGGGCCACCTTTTCTGCCTTTAAATAAAGTTTATCCCAAGTAATATATGTTTCTTTTCCCTTTATACCTAGGGCAATAATAGCAGTTTGTGAGTCGTTATATTCAAATCTACCTCTTAAGATGGGTAATAACGAGTTAGGTAAAGGACTTGTCGGCGTGGCACTAATGGATGATATTTGGGGTTCAATATTTCTAGGTAATAACGGTATCATTGGTAAATAACTACTACTATCATCAGCAATATCGTGGCTTGGTAAGGACAATTGTATGGATGATGTTCTCTTATGATTTATGGATGGTCTAGTTGGAGTATTAAAGATGGAAGAATTTGTAGTAACATTGTACATTGATTGTGGTGTACCCAGGAGATTGTTATAATAGTTATATCTTGAGCGTGTAGGAGAGATGATAGAGAAATTATCAGACAAACTCAAGTTAGTAGAAGAAGTATTTGGCGAACTACGAGTTATGGATCTTTCTATTAATGTGGAGGAAAGGCTTTGATTTCTTCCTGGGATATGCATTGTATGTTTTCGATCAATATTTGTGGGTGTCCTAGATGGGCAGAAAGGTTGTAAATCCTTATATTGCTCCAAGAGACGTTTCCTCTTAGTTTCGTAACCTTTAACAGTCAAATTCTCATCTTTATAATCTTGTATTAAAGCGTTCAACTTATCTTGTACCTCGAGAGGCAGTGATGGTGAGATCGAAAAATCTAACTTCATTTCTTGGTTAAACACTCCAGACTTTACCGTTTTTTGTTTACTCCTTGGAGTCAGATTTGAATATTTTATGAGGTTTTAATAGAGATTTATTCAAGTCATCGATCAATAATATTTAATTTGATCTTAAATTTCAACTTAACAAAATTGAAGATTGAAAAATTCAGAATTAAATTGATTAATGAAGATCATCATCAGAAAGGGAACAGAAACAGTGCTATTTTATCCATACGGAAGAGACGGATCTGACATTTATTTCAATCATAACATTTGTTGAGAACACATCATAAGTTTTGCTAGTTTTTTTTTGTTATTGTAAAGGAGTTTTGAAGAGAATAAAAGTAAAAAGAAAAGGCACAACATATTGAGATAAAAAGGGTAGCAATGGGTAATTCAATTTCTAGAGCATTAGGTAAGCTATTTGGTTCTAGAGAGATGAAAATATTGATGTTAGGTTTAGATAATGCTGGGAAAACCACTATACTGTACAAATTGAAGTTAAATAAGATTAAGACATCTGCACCCACTGTTGGGTTTAATGTAGAAACTGTGACGTATAAGAATGTTAAGTTTAATATGTGGGATGTGGGTGGACAGGAACGGCTAAGGCCCCTGTGGAGACATTATTTTCCTGCCACAACAGCACTAATATTTGTCATTGATTCTAATGATCGTGATCGAATGGTAGAGGCAAAGGAAGAATTATATAGCATAATAAGTGAAAAGGAGATGGAGAATGTGGTGTTATTGGTTCTAGCAAATAAACAAGATTTAAAAAATGCAATGAAACCTCAAGAGGTGTCGGATTTTTTGGAATTGGAATCCAACTTAAAGAATCAATTGTGGTGTGTCATTGGTAGTAATGCACTCACTGGGAAAGGTTTAATGGAGGGACTTTCATGGATATCAAATAATACAAATAAAAGATGATATACATATGTATATATATATTAAAGATAATCCATTAGCTTGATATATCTAGGAATGACTTCAAAAGGGTAAGAAAATATGTCCTTTAGTGGTTTTAATAAATATTTTGTGTCTAATTTTTTTTCAAAAAATAATTCAAATAAACAAAATGTTAAAAAAAACAACAATAATACAAGCTTTGACAACTAAGGAATTAAAAAAATGTATCTTACAAGTTATATAAATGACACAAATAAAATAAAGTAAACTATAGTATTCCTATTATTTGGTTTGAACTTCTACAGAACCATCAGAATTACCGAAATAAGCCTTTTCAGCATTATCAATGAATAACCCAGTTTCCACTACACCGACTAATAATTTAATATCTTGATTTAATTTCTTAGGATCATGGATTTCACCAAAATCTGCATCAATGACGAAATTATTATTATCAGTGACAATTGGACCAGCTTTAGCATTACCACCTTGTCTAACTACTACATTTTTAGCACCGAGTAAATTTTTCAAATCATGAGAAACACGAACATAAGCAGATGGAACCACTTCGATTGGGACCCCTTGTTTCCAATTAGTTCCCAAAAATTGTGGAGATTTCTTTCTATAATCAGCGACGACGATAAACGTCTTGGAACTTGTACTTACCAATTTTTCTTGAAATTGACATGCACCACCACCTTTAATTAATTGTAAATTATGATCCACTTCATCGGCACCATCGAATGCAATATCAATGGCTGGATGTTGTTCAATACTGCCTAATTGTAGTCCATTATCAAGGATTAATTTTCTTGATTGGAACCCCGTTGGGATACAAATGAATTTGGAGACTAAATTATGATATTTTTCATCTTTTAAATATTGTCCTAATCTTTCTGCAACATAGACCACTGTACTACCACTACCAATACCGATAATTTGATGAGTTTCCACATTTAAGTTTTCATCTACAGCTCTGTAAGCAGCGGTTCTTTTAGCCTCTTCTAATTGATCTGCTAGATTTGGTAAATCTTTAATATCAGGGATAGGTGCCATGGCTTAATTGTTGTGTGTATTGGAAGTGTATACGGGAATGGGTCAAACTAATAATTTTACAAATATGAAGGAATATATATTCTATGAGATGGCTTACGATATATCTTCACAATATTGTCTTGCGATGAGCTTTAGCACGAATCTACTCTTAATAATTTCTTTTGTGTTTGCAAATTTTCCACTAATCTGGAAAGGCTATCTATTTTCTGCTTGGAAAGAGGGCAAGGCAGAAAAGCTAAGAAAAAAATCTAATAGGGCTGAACAAGATCTGTATCGATACAGTATCCTTTATATATACATATATATATGTTTATGCTTGATGGTAGATGGTTTAATACAGACATGACTCTTTATAAAAGGGGTGGGTGTAAAATAAGATAAAATAAGAAAATCGGTTGTATCATATTATTCTGTTTATTAGTAATCCAGCTTACACATCACTGACTGAATGGGGTATTTAACAAATTATAAAACCGACTACTAGTAATTGGACTTCTATAATAGTACATTATAGCATAATACCAATCACCGGTCGATGACTGCTGTGTTTCTTATCTCTTCTCTAAGAGCGTCTTCTTCTGGGCGCTGTGCATTTTGTGACCGTCGCGGTTTTCGGCCGGTGTTAAAACCCGGGTGTGTGGGTGGTACATTGGTACTGGACTGTTTAACGTTGAGAGACATCCGTACACCATGGAAAAAGTTATCTCCATTTGTTGGGTATTTTTTATTTTTTTTTTTTTTTTTTTTTTTTTTGGGAACGGCGGCTTTGTGCGAACTGAGATGCTGTTCCCCCGACTGGCCGCTCTACGGGTTCCGAGCGCAGGAGGATTGTCACTTTGCTAGAAACCTGGGTTCCCACCTGTCTACGAGAACAACTTTCTTACTACGGTATCCCAGCATATCGGAACAAGCGGCGGGAATCCTCTTTCTGTCCACAACAAGCAAACAATTTTCATGTCATTGCAAAGTTGCAAGTGATGAGCTCAACATGTGTCTTTGGCAAAATGGAACCGTCTATGGGGCTATATTCTTGAAATAAACAACAATACATGCAGCTGTCAAATTGTAAACATTTTACACTTATAGTGTATTTTCTTGGTTATTGTTTTAATAAATATTTCTCTAATATTTAAAGAGTCTTGCAATTCAAGAAAGCCTCTGTGTCTTAAAATAATTTTATAGAAATCGACCCCAAGGAAAATCATAATATAATCAAACATGTCCAACAAGATTTTATCTCAAGCTCCAACTGAATTAGAATTACAAGTGGCTCAAGCTTTTGTTGAATTAGAAAATTCTTCTCCAGAATTAAAGGCCGAATTAAGACCATTACAATTCAAATCCATTAGAGAAGTATGTTAAATAATAATAATAATATTGTATTGCATATTAAATTATGCATGGAAATAAATTAACAAACTAGCATGAGGTATAAACATACTTTATCACTAGTCTGTTTGCTTTTTATTTTCCATAAATGAGAGAGTGATCCATTTAATTTTGAAAGTATTCTTATATTTTCAAAAGGATATCCATCTCATTATTTCGAAAGGAATACATTTAAATTAAAATTATACCATTTTTTTTAAGTTAAATCCATTGGAAATTCGTACAATAGAAATGAAAATACAAGTTTTAACGAAATTATTTTCCCTACAAAGTTTTATTCTTTGAATATTATTACAAATGGTAAAACCAATATTTAATAGTCAAAGAAACAAAAATGTAAGTTCGAAAATTAAAACTCTCATAGCAGTGGAACGAACGTATAAATGTACCCCTTTCTAGATGTAGAATAGGAATCCACACTCTCTCAGAAAAACATTAAATTAAAAAAAAATAAAGTTCATCCTTTTTTACTAACTTGCAGTTTTAAAACTTATTTATTTGAGCTTGGTGACATTGTCATATTCCTACTAAATAAGTTACCTTTTTTATTTTTTTTTTTACCTATAGATCGATGTTGCTGGTGGTAAGAAAGCTTTAGTCGTTTTTGTTCCAGTCCCATCTTTAGCTGGTTTCCACAAGATTCAAACTAAATTAACTCGTGAATTAGAAAAGAAATTCCAAGACCGTCACATCATTTTCTTAGCTGAAAGAAGAATCTTACCAAAACCATCTAGAGGTTCTAGACAATTACAAAAGAGACCAAGATCTAGAACTTTAACCGCTGTTCACGACAAGATCTTAGAAGATATGGTCTTCCCAACCGAAATTGTTGGTAAGAGAGTTAGATATTTAGTTGGTGGTAACAAGATCCAAAAAGTTTTATTAGACTCTAAGGATATTCAACAAATCGATTACAAGTTAGAATCTTTCCAAGCTGTTTACAACAAGTTGACCGGTAAGCAAATTGTTTTCGAAATTCCATCTGAAACTCATTAAACTTACATTCTTTTCAAATGACTAGGCAAAAATAATTTCATTATAAATAAAAATAATATTAATTTCTCTATATATGTATAACACCAACAAAAAAAAAATCCAAAAAGAACTAATACCTGGGTTATGGCATCCTTTTCTGATTTATTCAAATCTCTATAAAATTATAGGGTATCCGTAGTGAGGCAGATTCATTTTTGTTTACTTGCCATTTTAACAAAATTCTCATACCTTAACGTCTTGTCATACTTGTTATCATCGTGTGTGATTGATTGACTGGCCATAGTATCTTCTCTTGCTAGAATATCACTGGTGGGCACTTGTTTTAATGGATCTTCTTCAAATTTAGTAATTGGTATAGGGAAATATTTATACTCTCCCAATTCATTATTTGCTTCTTTACTTCTCAAAGTCTGTATCCTTCCTGGAATATCTTTGGGTACAGACAGATTTGAATGCGTATGATTTTCTTGTTGCTGTTGTTGTTGCGTCGGTTGGGCTCGGAGAACAAATACTACGCCAGCTGTAACCACCCCACATATGATCAGAACTTTCAGAAAGCTAATCAATCCACCAAAAATTGATATTAAACCCGGCCTAATATAGTATAATAACACACATGATCCAAATCCCAATACAAACGATGGGACATGCACTCCATTTATAATATTATTCATTTGCCACCCCTTGGTGGGTTACTTTTTCTACGACTTCTGCTGGTGAAACTTCTGGACGACTTCTACAAGTCTCGAAATTTTAAACTTTTGTAAAGAAATTTCAAGTTGCCTAATAAGGAAATGATCTCTCCTAGATGAATTTTATATTTAGAGAAGAATAGATGATGACTTATATATTTATATTATATATTTATATATATTTATACTAACCTTTGAATCAACGACGAGAACTTCTCATACGTGCAATCCTTCTCTTTGTTGGAAATCCAGCAGGCTGCACTACGCTAGCATTACTCACATTGTTCGAACTACTGTTACCTGATCCAGAAAAGATATCCATTGGATTAGCATTACCATTGGTAAAATGAATATTCATCTGGTTTGATGGCTGGAAGGTATTCATTTGTTGCTGTGGTTGTGGTTGTGAAGGCTGTCCAAAATTAAATCCACCGTTTGCCATATTTTGGTTAGCATTATTACCAAACATACCAACAGAATTAGCATTCGAAGAAAAAACTGATCCACCAGGTTGCATACCCATATTATTTGAACTAGCACCTATACCACCCCCTATATTCCCCCCACCAAAGGAAAAATTAAATCCTTGGTTTGAAGGCACGTTGTTATTAGGTTGGACTCCATTTATTGCAGTGTTGTTACCACTAAATAATGAGGTACCGGATGCCGTTGCGTTATTACTACCTTGTATACCTGATGAAAAGGATGGATTGGGAGTCTGTTGTCTGGTAAATTTAAAACCACTACTTGGTACAGATGGATTGGATGCAGCTGGAGCACCTGTGAAAAGCTTGGGTGCAGTCGTGCCATTATCACCTGTACTAAATGTTCCAGGCTTACTCAATAATGGATTCGTTAATGAAACACCAAGTGACTTAGCATCTTTATTTAATTGGGTAGTTGAACCTTCTGTTGGTTTATTAAAAGAAAACGAAGGGGTGGGTGCTGTAGCGCCTGATGGTGTTGTTTCCTTGCTTGCTCCAGTACCAAAAGTGAATGAAGGTTTAGTTAACAATGGGTTAGATTGTTTATTGGCATCAGTAGTAGTACCGACAGGGGTGGTACCAAAGGAAAATGATGGTGTAGTCGATGTCTCCTTATTAGTTTCTGGTGGTTTATTAAATGAAAATGATGGTTTCGTCTCCGTGGTACTTTCTGTCGTGGTAGCAGTAGTAGGCTTAACTCCAAAGGAGAAACTCGGTTTATTTTCTTGGGTTGGTATGGAAGATTCTGTGCCTGAAGAGAATAGAGAGGGTTTCTTTCTTGTAGGTTCTTCACTTTCAGTTGTGGTAGAAGCAGGAGCTCCAAATGTGAAAGACGGTGTTTTCTTCTCCTCTCCAGTATTGGCTGACGTACTAGCAGGTGTAGTAGTAGTAGTAGTAGTAGTTGTTGTAGTCTTACCAAATGAAAATGTGCTAGAACCCTTGTCTTCTCCAGAAGGTTTCGATAATCCAAAGGAAAAACTTGGAACATCCTTCTTTTCCTTATCTTCTTCCGGTTTTTCCTTTGTAACAGTGGGTCCAAATGAGAAAGGAGGTTTAGATGATGTATCTGTCATTGTTGTAATTGATGGTGTGGTACCAAAGGAAAAAGTGGGTTTCTTTCTACGTGGCTCATCCTTCTCATTTTCTTCTATTTGATTCTTATTTTCATCCTTCTTTGATGTAGTAAGACCCGTACCAAAAGAGAATACAGGTTTTGTCGAGGTTTCATTTGAAGTAGTCTTAGTTGTCTTGGTGCCACCAAATGAAAACGTTGGTTTATCTGTAGCAGGAGTTTTATCATCTGTCTTTGCAGGACCAAATGAAAATGAGGGAGTTTTCTTTTCTGTGGGTTCAGTTTCAGAAGGTTTGGAAGTACCAAATGTAAATGTTGGTTTACTAATATCTTTAGTCATATCGATCTTGATTTCAGGGGCAGAAGGTTTCTCCTTTGTACTGATACCACCGGTAGAGAATGATAATTTTGGAACAGTTGAAGGTTTCTTTTCTTTGTCTGTTGTTTCGGAATCTAGAGAGAATAATAAAGGCTTTTCTGATGCACCAGTAGTATTTTCAGTTCCTTTATTATTAGTGAGCGAGAATGTTACTTTTTTAGATGGTGTTTCATTATCTTTCACAAAATCAAATCCTGCGGTAGGTAACACTACATTTGTTTTCTTGATATCTTGTCTTGGGTTGGTATCAGTGGCTACAGTTGTTTTGATTTTATCTTGTTCCAAGGTGCTTGTATCTTTATTAGTTGGTTGTAGTGAGGTGGTAGTTGGTGGTTTAATATTGTCTATGTGAGTACCACTGATTAATAGATTTAATTTATTCTTGGATAATTTATTCTTTTGTTGTTGTTGTGATGATTTGTCAAAAGAAATTAATTTAGAGATTGATATCTTTGGTGATAGGGCATCGTTTTTTGCTTTAGTTGTGCTGGTAGCAGTAGATGTAATATTGACATTGTTTACTGATTTTGTATGATCATATTCAGATAAATCATATTCAAAATTTCCTGACCATCTTGTACCTTTAAAATTCGATTTATTTTTATTAATTTTCCCACTGGATGGTTTTGATCTTAATTGGAGTGATGTACTATTGTTATTAGAGGAGGATGGTAATTGTTTATTAACAATATTATTATTTGAATCTAATACTAATTCATTACTATATGGAACATTTTTCTTTACTGGAGATGGAGTCCCCGATTTATGTATAATTACACTTTGATCAAAATCTGTATTTGAGATTACGGATAATGTTTTTGGTACGGATTTTGTAGTTATTAAATTATTGTTGTGAGTTGGAATACCCTGTTGTATGAAATTATTATTAATTAATTTTGATTCATTACGCAACCTTAATAATTGTTTTTGTCTTAATAATTTCAATCTTTGTATAGGTAATATAGGTAAGATTGGGGGTCTTTCCAAATCTAGGAACCCATCCTCTCTTTCATTTTCATATAAAATCAATGGAGGTTCATCGTCCCCATTATTGAAATCATTACTATTGTTTCTCATATCATGGCCATGGTAGTTGTCATTATCATACCCCAGTCTTTTCCGTTTCTTTGATGGACCAGATGTTGCTTGGGTAGTGTTGTTAGTTTGATACTCTGGGATATCATGAGTATTATTATTACTATTTTTAATCTTGTTGAAGAAAGTCATTAATGAAGACGAGATGGATCTTTTCCCATCAGAGGCCCCATTTTGTCGTTGGTGCGGTATTGTTGCTGGAGAAGAGGCAGTCACCACAGCTTCGCTAACAGACATTCTCGGTGGAAGTTTCGAATAAATTTCTATATGTTGCTGTCTCTGCTGTAAATTTGTTGTTAAAATATAGTCTTTCCAGCTCATCTCTTCTTTTATTTTATTTATTTCTTCCACTGTAAAGAAGAAAAAAAAAAAATTTCTTCTTTCGGGCGGGTAACCCCTGTATGTGATAATTAGCTTGGAAGAGCAAGTAACACTACAACTTTACCACAACTGCGTGTGTTGCAGTCTACTGGCTGTATATAATATACTCAACATACTGCTCTGAGCTAGCTGTTTCTACCTGAAAACACTGGACATACAACCCTACACCAGACATAGAACTGCAACCACCCACTCTCTTGACCCTTAACGGTCCCCCCTCCCTCCGCAGATCATCACACGGCAGAAGCAGCAGCAACAACAACCCACAACCACTGGCAAATCCCACCCACTGCCATCCACAGCTTCCCCTTCACACCTCTTCCCTCTTCACACTCTGTGATCTTCACACTGTGATCTTCACAGGAACGAAACAGAATCGGGCTTTTGTCTCTGGATAAAGATTTTCCCATTGTGTCCCGTAAAAGTGACGAATTTCGACAAACTTTTATTTTTTTTTATTTTTCCAGTTTTGCTCCAAACAAGTATATAAATATATGGAATATGTGTATGGAGTGAGGTTTTTGGTTGCATGAATGAATATTCCATTCATATATTTTGCTATTTAGAACGGTGCATATTCAAAACTAGAACACCACGCCAACAGCAAGTATGGGAAGATTGAGTGCTAGAAGTACCAATCCACAACAGCAAATGCTGTTTAAAAGAATTGGACTGGTGATCATCGTATTATTCTCGTTCTTTATGTTGTATAAAGGTTCTTCCACCACCACCAACGGCAGTGGTAGTAATAGCAGCACTATAATGAAACAAGACACAAGCACTGTCATCGACTCCAATGGGTATATTAGAAGTAAAGTCTCGTATCCTCCATATAAAGGGAAAAAAGTGAAAGCCACTTTTGTCACATTGGCAAGAAATTCTGATTTATATGAACTATTACCTGCTATTAAATCCGTCGAGGATAGATTTAATCATAAGTTTCAATATGATTGGGTGTTTTTAAATGATGTGGAATTTACTGATGAATTTAAAAATGTCACTAGTGCATTAATTAGTGGTGAAACTAAATTTGGGGTCATACCAAAGGAACATTGGTCCTTCCCTGAATGGATTGATCAGGATAAAGCCGCTAAAGTCAGAGAGGAGATGAGAGCCAATAATATCATCTATGGTGATTCTATCTCATATAGACATATGTGTCGTTTTGAATCTGGGTTTTTCTATAGACATCCATTAATGGATGATTATGATTGGTATTGGAGAGTGGAACCTGGTGTGAAATTAACTTGTGATATTGATTATGATTTATTTAAATTTATGGAAGATAATAATAAACAATATGCGTTCAGTATTTCCATTCATGAATATTTAGCCACTATCCCCACTTTATGGGACACCACCCGTGAATTTATGCAAAAATTCCCACAATATTTACCTAAGAATAATATGTTAGATTTTATTAGTGACGATAATGGACTTTCATATAATTTATGTCATTTTTGGTCAAATTTTGAAATTGCATCATTAAATTTTTGGAGAGGTGAGGCATATAGTGCATATTTTGATTATTTAGATCATGCAGGTGGATTTTTCTATGAAAGATGGGGGGATGCACCAGTACATTCCATTGCTGCTGCATTATTCTTGGAACGTGATCAAATCCATTTTTTTGAAGATGTTGGTTATTATCATGCACCATTTTATTCATGTAATATTGATGATAAGATTAGATTAGCTGGTAAATGTGCATGTGATCCAGCATTAGATTTTACATGGAATGGATATTCTTGTACTACGAAATTTTTCACTGTTAATGATATGACAAAACCCAAAGGTTGGCAAGATCATGTTAATGCAAAAGTATAAATTAAATCTGTAATCATTTTTGTATATACAATTTATTATTATATTTATTATTATTATTTAAATATTATATTTTTTAAATAAAGAATGTGTTAATTCCACACCAAGGAAAGTGGCGGCATTAGCAGGGAAAGATCTTAATAAAGCGGGACCTAACCCAGGGAAAAACCCCTTTATACCACCTCTAGTACGATAAATATCTCTTGTGGCTGTGATCATAGATTGTGATACGCCACCTTCTGAGGCTTGTAATTTTGTCTTGATGGTATCGATGGGGAAGACGGCCAACCACATTGACATTCCTGCAATCCCACCAGCAATACAAACGTTAGCAATATTAACATCGGTAGAAGAAGAATCGGTTGTTGTTGATGATGGATTAATCTTATTTAAATATTTTTTAGAGATTTCATATGATGCAAAATATAATGCACTCCCGGGCCCATCTCTTGCTAAAGTAGCCAAAGACCCTTTAAATAGAGAGGAAATCCCTCCAGTTTTCACTATTGTCTTAGCTGAGTTAATAAATGATCCCTCTGATGAGGTTTGTAATACTACTTTAATACGTTCTGTGGGGGCTGTGACCAATGTGGTGGGGATGGCACTAATGAACCCTGCCAATGCCATTTGATTCATTGATAAGGAAGTATTTGTGGTTTGTTGATTCCATGAGACGATTTTTTTACCCATATCATACCCCCAAAATGACACAGCGAAGATTGGAGTGACACCTAATAGTGGGGGGATAACGCCTTTATAGAAGCCCTTCATTGAGTTTAGGATGAAGGTACCATTTGGTTGTGCCCTGGCGTCTGCGAGGATGGTTTTAATTGCGTGGGATGTACTGTTGGCCATTCCGTTTTGACATCTAACTTTGATTAAATCGAATGGATGGCCAGTCAATACTGCACACACACCACCTACTCCACCTGCGACAAGAGATTTGATATTTTCACGGATGGCGGATTGTGATTGTGGTGGGGTGGGGGTGGAAGAGGAGGATTCCAATGTTTT
>JAJLXW010000500.1:0-12376 GCA_030571515.1 Monosporozyma aquatica
CTATTATTATTAACACGCTTACACATTTCATAAACATACATATATATATACACACACATCGTGGTTTGTACCCTTTGAAACTATATCACCACCCCACCCCACAACCATTCATGAACCAACAATGTCACTCTCTATAAGTTATGGAATACTAAATGATAACTCGTGGCAATCTTCAAATAACAACAACAACAACAACAGGCATATACTCCCTATAAATAAAATCATCACTCTACCAAACAATAACCAAAACTATTATCTAACCATCTCAAGAGACGGGTCCATCATTTGGCATGACATAACATCCCCACACTCAAACATTAAACTACAAATACATTCAGACTGGATCTCAGATCTAATATACTGGGACCATAATAATTTAACTAACAACTATTATTTCATCTCCGTATCACACGATTTTTCAATCAATTTAATCCACATCTATCTACATAATAACAACAACAAAACAACATACACATGGAAATATGATTCTAAAATTATTGGCTATCACCAGGATTATATCAAATCCATACAGAAACTAAATAATAACACCTTCATCACCATCGGATTAGATAATTTCATTAATGTCTGGTCCCTGGACAACCTAAACAACAACACATCTTTGTTAAAACAATTTATTAACCCCCTACAAGGTTCTTTATATTCTTTGCAATTACTCGTACCATCCTCATCCAATTTCCCCTATCCATTCGATACAATCGCCTCAGATTGTAACGGGAACTTACTTTTTATAAACTCACTAACATCAAATAAAATAGATAAAATTATACCTGCACATAAAACAAATATTAAATGCATTCGCGTGTTCGATCGAAACACAAAATTATTATCTACTTGTTCCCATGGGATCGTCAATATTTGGGATTTATCAAATTTATCCCTTTTATACACTTTTAATTGGTCCCCTCAGGGCGCAGTAATATGGAGTGTGGAACCATACGAAGATTCCCTATTAATCACCGACTCAATGGGTTATATCTCTAAATTAACCTTCTCCCCGCAGGGACAACATAATATAACCACCCTGTACCACCACCACACTACCACGTCAAAACACCCAGGTATATTATCCGCGGTTTATTTCCCGTCAATAAATTCAATCAAATTTACATCATGTTCAAACTCAAATTTATATAACTATGACTTAACTAATCATTCACTTTCCATAGAACAAGGGGGCATCGCTTTGACTCGTAGTTCTCTCTTAACTAATAGAAGACACGTCATTACAGAAAATACAATGGGCACAATACAAAGATGGGACATCATTTCATGCAAATTAATTAACACTTTCCCCCCTGAAGAGGGAACATTCGATGAAATCGTCATGAAATATACTTCACATGAAATATTGTCGCATTGGTGTACCGTATCAATTAAAGTAGGGATCCTTTTCATTAAAATTGGTCCGAAATTTACTAATACTGAAATTTATGGTAATGCTTTACAATCTTATGAATTCTTAAATAATAATACCCCACTTCAAGAAACGATAAAGGATAAAAAACATCATCATCATCACGATCAGGAAACATCGCTTATTAATGACGAATTTAGATACAATTTGGGTAAAATTGTATTAAATTCTTTATTTAACGATTTTATCAATTGGGAAATTAAAAAAGATGATAAATTTAGATTAAAATTAATACAAAATGTAGATAATAATAATAACACCACAGTCCCATCACAATTTAAGAAAAAATCAAATTTCCCGAATTTATCAATTTCTACATCACATTTTAAATCAAGAGAAAATACTGTAGAAAATAATAATAATAATAATAATAATATTATCCCCACTAATAATATTAAGACAGATAATACACCCTTTGTATCTGCTCCATCCACTCCATTAAATGACTTTCAATACAACAAATTAAATACGAATAATCATCATAAATCTCATGAAGATTTATTATTACAATCCACTCTAATTGATTCCCCTTCAACATCATCATCCTTGATACCATCTTCAACACCAACTTTACAACAACCTGATCCAAAGAATAATACCACAAGAGCATTAAGTTCAGGCTCCCTTTTCACAAGAAAATTTAGAGCTTTCAGAAATTCAAACAACAACAACAACAATAATAATATGACAAGTTCAAAAGGAATGGGATCATCACCACCTTTATCCACCACAACATCTAATTTAGATTCACAAATTAATTTTAATCATAACATTTTCAAAAATAATAATAATATGATTTCAAATAATTCTTTACCGGAATCAACATTATCTACCACACAAAGAAATTCAATGTCAATACCTAACGTTCCACCACCAACTTCTAATGGGAACAAAAAATTAAATAATCAATTATTCATGAGTGATTTGATTAGTGAAATTCATGAATCTTATATTGAACAATTACAAAATCAATCATCATCATTAACAAAATTTAATTTGACCAAAAGGAAAATTGATTCACAAATTAAAAGAAATCATGATTTACCCATTATTAAAATTAATTCAAGAACTTTATTATTAGTTCAATCATGGAATGAAGGTACATGTGGTGGGAAAGTCTTATTTTCTACCGTATTGCCAGCGTCAAAATCAGTATCTACATCTACATCCCCATTAGAATCAACGAATGCATCTTCCACGTCATTACCCTTCTCCACCTCTTCCTCTTCCTCCTCCTCATTATCATCATCTGTATCATCATTAGATTCCTCTTTAGAAACTTCATCCATCTCTAGTGGTCAAAGTTCAAATCCATCATCCCTAGGTAAAGACAATAATATTAATCAAAAAACCATCACAACAAAGAAAATTCATCATGATAATAAAAAATTGTTTACCAAGATTGAACGTAATTTACCATATTGGACTGGTATCATTCTTTGTAAAGATGATACAGCCATTCAAGAAAAACAACCAAGATTAAATTTCATTATTGTTCCATGGGTACCAGATGAACAAGATCAAGACTCTACTACCATTCCACAAGTCTCTAGTCACCCTCCACCACCACTGCAACAACAACAACATCATCATCATCATGGATTTAAATTGGGGAAATCTAAATCTAATGAAATGATGAAATTATCAATGACTGATTTACCCAAAATTTCAGAATCAAATATTAAACTTGTAGCACCAGGTATGATTAAAGTGAAAAAGATTAAAAATTATGTAATGGATAGATTTGAAAGTAAAACACCAGAAATGAAGGAAAAAATTGATCCCTCCATATGGATCGAATTATTATGTAAGAATCAAATCCTTGATAATGATATGACTTTATCTACAGTGAGGACATTATTTTGGAAATCACAAGGTGAAATTACAATTCAATATAGAAGAAAACCAATATCATATTGACCATCATTTACACTAATATAGAACTTTATTTGATTCACGTTAGACTTTTTTTTTTTTATAAATAATCGTATATATATATACATGACTTAATACAGTTGTAATCATAATATAAAAGATAAACAAAAAAAAAAAAACCCATTATATATAAAAGATGGGAAAGTTAAATAAAAAAAAGATCAAATAGATATAAAAGTTATATTAAAGAGAAATAAATGATAGAGAGAAAAAGAAACAGGAAAAAAAAAGTATTTGTTTAGTAGTTGTTAAACCAGACCTTTAAGATTTCAAAAACAGTTTGAGAATCAGCAATTTCAATATCATTTTCGTTGTTTCCCTTGTCATGCTTTCTGTGGTCCTTGAATTGAACACGATCTTCTTCGTTGTGTTCACCATGATGCTTCTTAGCATCCTTAGCACGAATTTGTTCATCCTTGTCATCATTTTCGTGCTTACCATGGTGTTTCTTGGCACCAACGTGTTCCTTCTTGGCATCCTTAGCACGGACATTTTCCTTCTTATCACCCTTGTGATGCTTCTTAGCAGAGATGGCATGATCATCATCATCATGCTTTGGTGGTAAATGCCATGGACATGGAGGTGGTTGATGTGGAGCATCAGCACCATGATAAGCATCACCATCAATTTCACCAGTGAAATCACCAAATCCGAAATCACCAGTAAAGAAGACTGAATCAACGTTGAATTCAGCAAAGAATGTATTTTCATCATCTAACCATTCATTGGTGGCTCTATGTTGATCACGGAAACATTTCTTTAATTTCTCAGTATCTTCATCAGATAAATCATCCATTTCACTAGCAGCACCATATAAATTGATACGTGGTCTGTCGAAGACGTCTTGACCGTGGAATGGTGGATGTTCAATAGTGATGGAGATCTTACCACCACTACCTCTACAGTTGTCCACAGTACGGTTCAATAGAGACAATAATAAGATTGGATTACCATTATTGGTGAAATCTATATCTGGACATGAGTCGGAAGAGATATGACGTTGAATGTCAGCTACTGGGACACCCTTTTCCTTGTCAATGGAAGCGACGTGTATGGCTGGAGTCTTATCGACAAGTTCTCTGGCAATATGAGGAGCAATATCCTTTGGATCGGCGTCGTGTGGGATATGACCTGGATGAGCAGCAGCAACACTCAATAATAGAGTAGTTAAAACAGTTGAGCTTAATTGCATTTTTGTTTATGGATATGTGTGTATATGAAGGGTAAAAAGTAGGAAAATAGAGAGGAATATGAAATATAGGGTTGTTGTTTCGACGAGAGTCTTATACACTTTTATAAGTTCAATACATATATATAGATAAGAAAATACAATGTAATAATATGGAACCTTACATAGTAACTAAGATATGGATAAAAATGCACCCAATCCAAGTCCCATTTATATATAAAGGTAAACACAGAGAGTGTGGAAATACACCCACTGTTTTTCTTTTTTTCTTCCCCTTGACATAATAGGCAACTGGGATGGGAAAGGATCCTTGTTAAAGTCTTTCAAAAGGGAACCGGGGGGGATGGATGAGTTATTTAATAAATAGTATTAGTAATTAACGGGAACTCCCCGATTCTCACACCCCCCATAAAAATAATCCCAAATGAACCTGGTGACAGAAAAATTGGGCTGGATACGAAAAGTTGCACCCCATGGCAAAAATGAAAAATTCACTGGAAAAATATTCACTTTTCACAAAAACAAGTGAAAAATTCATTTTTGATCTGAGAAAAATTCCAGGTTCCTTCCGTATTGTCTTATTGCATGATCTCTACATTGTTCTTGTTGACATTCTCGCTCGATGTTTGTACCTGCTATTGTGTTTGAACGTTTCAGATGCACGGGAATGCAGGGCTTTGCCTTCTCGATCTCACATTCTTCAGCGTGTGCCCTAACTGTTTCCATTAGGGTTTGTTCTTCTTCGTCCCTTTGCTTAATTTGATTCTATTATGTATATACCAATCACACATTATAAGCCACTGTCAAGCAAAAGTGCGAAGTTGAATAATAAAAGTGAAGCATCCACAATTGTATGCAAAGAGGAAGAAGAGTTGACTGTACAAGCCACTAAGCCTCTCCAGTCACTAACGTATCAGTTCTAAAAGTTTTCAAAGAAATCCAAAAAAAACAAAAGAAATAAGAAATGAAACTTTCTTCTATTATCACTTCTGCTACGATTACCCTTTCAATTTTGTGTCAAGGAATAACTGCCAAGAACACTGAAATTCTTACAATTGATGATTTTAATGACATAATTAATTCACATAATCTACAAGACCCCCATGCAACCTCGTTCAATATAATTAAATATTATACTACTTGGTGTAGTCATTGTAAAAGATTACAACCAATTTGGTCTCAATTAGTGAGTGAGTTTCCTAATGTAAATTTCTTATCTATTGATTGTGATATTTTTGCTAAAGATTTATGTCAAGGTTTACCAGGTTATCCCATAATTAAAGTGATCACCACGGGTGAAAATGATTTAATCACTATAGATGATAATGGTGATGGAAATCTCATTACAAATACAATCATGGATGGTTGGTTACAATACATAAAATCATGGTTTAAGCGTGGCGATAAACAAAAATTGATTCATATTGAACCTGAAAGAATCTTGCCATACAAGGGAGCAAGAAATTACGAACAATTATCGAATTTTATTAATCATTTATTGGAATTGGATCAATTACAATCTAATTTTATTAAAATTGTTTATGAAAACGATGTTACGTTAGATACCCAATTATTATCATCCTTTTACAATGAATATTTATTATCAAAGGGGGTGATAATATTAAATGAGGATAAAAAGATTGAAATTCCTGATATGCCCTCATTAGAAAGAGAAAGGAATAAATTAGAAAATATGATTAGGAATAGTAGTAATAATAAGGATGATCAACCTGTCTTGAAAACAAAATTACAATTCATTAATTGGATAGAGGATCAAATTGGGAATACAGAAACAGACTCAAATCAATTTAAGGATGAGTTATAAATATATACATGGTTATATAAGGTAGTATATATATATATATAAAATATTTATAAGTTGTTACCAACCGTAATCATAATCATCACCATATTTGTCAGTCAATTCTTTTGCATACGCCTTTGCCTCTGGATCAATATTACCGTGTCTGTCCGGAGTGTAGTCTTGTTTTGAAGAATAGCTGTTTGAATTAGAATTGTTTCCATGACTGGAATATGAATTAGAGGAATTATAGGAATTGGAAGAAGAAGAAGATTGTCCCCCAGTATTAGATTGCCAATTAGAATTTTGATTATTTGAACTCATGATAATAATATGTCTGTACGTGTCCTTTCTGTTTTCTCCCTCCTCTCCAGATCAAAAGTTATCCTTTAATTTGGCCACGCCTCTATTTAAATATTTTCACTTTTTTTGTTATCTAAATTTATCCCTGTTTAGGATGAAAAGTTGAAAATCTTTGTACGTACTTAAGAAAGGGGAAGTATCTATCTTTCTGGAGAAAAAAAAATGCAAGGAGCCATATTCGAACCATACTTAATTTTATAAAGGTTAATATGTATTCACAGAATAACATATCGTCTTTATTACCATTCCCCAATTTACCTAATTTTACAATTTTACTTAATTAGTTAATTCAATTAAAAAACCTTTGCTAAAGGTAATAAAAATAATCCAACCATATTCTTCTAAAATTAAACCATATTTAAAGGACAAATATATGTGTGTTGAAGAGAATGTATGATTATGTTTCTGAAAGGAAGTGACTGCAAGAAAAAAAAAATTGATCAAAACGATGGATTGTTATACGGTTAAAGTTTTTAATTTTTTAGTGAATACTTATTTCGAATTCGAGGTTCCAGTTACATACAGAATGTCAACTCAAAAAATAATGAGGCATATGAAGAAAAAACACAGAGCACAAAAACCGTTTTATATGGTTTTGGGTGGTGGATTAAATTTCTCAACATTAGATCCATATTTTCTTGAGGACAAAATCAATAATTTAACAGGGATGACAGATCTTTTTATTTTCATTAGTTATGATGAAATTTCAATAGATCAATCACTTAGGTGTATTGGATTTGGGTATCCTAAAAGATTAACGGTAGTCATTAATTCACAATGGCAATTTATTATGGAAATAGCAGAAAGGATTGATTGGGAGCAAATAGAGGAAGCTGTTAATGACAAATTAAAAGCAAATTTCATTCATATGGATATAACTAGTATAAGAATGGATGAACTAATGTACCAAAAATATGGTGTCAACAATGACGAAGCTGTTATTTATGGAGTGAACATTAATTTAAATACTGGTGGAGCGGCTAAATTGTTTTTGAAAATTAATCCTTCAGAAGATTGTAATTTTAATATTAAAGAACAGTATCAAGGGTTATTAGAAGAGGAAGAGGAGTTTGTTGAAGCAACTGGAAGCTTAGAAATAATTGACAAGCATAAGGAACCATATTCGGATATCTTCAGAGATAACCATTAGATCTGCTGGGTACCGTTATATGTAGTGAGACAGGTGACCAATTATCAATGCAAACGTACGTGCCGATTAGGTGATCATGTTTGGAAAATATTCTGAGATGTGTGAGTTACATCCCATTCTATTTAAGAGACCTCTGATCCATTGATATGTCTGGAGTCTAATCATCAGTTATTATGTATTTATATTTTCCCTAGTCCTAACGTATTCACAGAAAGTCTTTATGGTAATATAACTTCTTTAGAAAAAAATTCCTAATTAAGTGTTTTTCTCTCGCTCTCTGTACACACAAATTTGGTACCACATTCATATAACATGTACAAATATACTACCACCTACAGATGATCTCTGTCTGATTAATTAATTAAATATCACTGCCCGTAAACAAACGTCTGACACCGATTTCCAAAAACGGTAACGCGGAACGGAAGCGAGTAACCCCCACGGGTAGACGGAACGGAGCCATGCAGTGAAAAAAAAGTTAATCTTGAAATCGTGGGAAAACAAAGAAGTTCAAGACCAATGACAAGATGATCTTGCAGACACCATTGGTTAGACAAAAGCACATCCACTAGTGGGTAAAGTAAGCGGATACTACGAAGCTTATGGTTAGTTTGTTACCTTGAATAAGTGGAAACCCCTAAGAAAAAAGTTAAAGAGAAGATAGCTGAAAAGAAAAACCAATACACCAAAATAAAAATGGAAAGATATCCTCAAGACCAACAGTTGGGGAATAGACCGACACTCATAGATAATCGACACATCAACCCATCGGATAATAGCATCACTAGTCAAAATCATAGTTCTCCTCCACAAGCAGACATGAGGGAACAAATGTACCCTCATGGAAATAACAGTCAAGGGAACAACTTAAATAATAATAATGTTAATATTCCATTTAGAACCCATATGATGGGTCCTACTTTACCTCAAATGAACCAGATACAACAGTCATTACCACAACAAGTATTTTCACCTTATCATCCAGGAGTAGACTACAACAATCAATCCAATACCATCAATAATCTTCCTGAACAAACATCATTACCACAAAGGTATATGCAAGGTTCCATAGGAGACATATCACACCCGCAGATAACATCGCCACCAAATATAGATTTTAATGATCCTAATGTGAAACAAATGAATAACGGTTATACTAATAATAATAACAACAATAATATTGCTAGTCCCGATCTCTATGCCGAGAATACCCTAAATAATAGTTCCAACTATCCACCGAATGCCGACAGTATAATACCAGCGAAGAAAAGAGTCTCCATGGCTTGTGATCATTGTAGGAAAAGGAAAATTAAATGTGGTCCCCTGGATCCAACAACAGGCAAATGCAATAATTGTGTAAAATATGACTCTGATTGCACTTTCTATTATAGACATGAAGTGTTTTTGAAAAGAAAATATCACAATGGTAATGATTCGGAAAACTCATCAAAGACTAGTCCTAATAATGAGAATGATGACCCTAACCCTGTGAATGATATGCAATCATCTCTTGGGAAAAAGAATCCAGAAACTCCTGGAATCATTAAGAAAATTCCCAAAATGAAGACTTTAGAAACTGATCCAAATGCTACTACTGATTCTAAAATTCTTAAATTGGACAGGAAAGTATCCACTGTAATTGATAATATGGCAAGAATGGAATGGTTATTAAGTAAGATGATTCAAAAGGAAAGCTTTACAAAAGAAGAGGAACTCACTACAAAATCAAAATCAAATTCTTATGAGCGTATTGATAAAAAACTTTTACCCAAATTTAAGTATTATAATACATCAATTTTAACAGCTAAGAAATTACAGTGGGTTAAAGAGAGGACTGTACCTGAACTTTCTAATGAAGAATTTATATCACCGTTAACTGATATCTTAACCGTATCTTTAAAATTATATGTCATCCAAAATAAAAATTTAATCGATTTTTCTTTACCTACAGTATTTCAAAATGATGTGAAAGTGTTTGATCTACCTCCAAAGGAACAATCTAAAAGATTATTAGAAAATTTCCATAACACTTTAATTTCTTCTGCCACAGGATTAATTTCTCTTGATGATTGTTTTGATTTAATTGAAAGACATTATGATGACTCTAAGGTGGCATTAACATACCCGGAATCCTTTTTGTTAAATGTTTGTCTTTGTGCTGGTGCAAATGCTACAGAAGCATTGTTAATTAATGAAGGGGATTTCGTCAGAAAGGATAGATATAACCCCTCACGACCAGATCTAGCAATTATAGAAAATAATATGCTATTGAATGCCATGTACTATTATCATAAACTTTCAATGCTTTGTTCTGGTATTACTACCGTACAAGCATTATTATTATTTACAAGATACCTAGCTGATAATTTGACCATTGAGCTTGCTGATGATGTTCTAACGACAGCTGTCAGGTATGCTGTAGATATGAGACTAGGTTTACAATCATATTATACTGATATATCTGATGATGAGTATATTGTAAGAAGGAGATTATGGTGGCATTGTTTTTGTATCGATAAGAAATATTCTCTAATCCTATCTAGACCACCGCTACTCCATGAAACGGAAATGGATATGCTTACTGACGAGAATTACTGTCGATTTATTAGGATTGATGTCCTACCAAGGATATCTGATATGGACGAGAAGGAAATTGAACAAGTCACAGATATTAAAGTTGCTTTAAATACAATCGTCAGTTATTGTGAATATATCCCTTATTTCTTATCTTATTTCACATACAAATTAGTGAAAATCGAAATGCAAATATTTGAGACATGTTTTTCCTCAAATATGAGTACAGAATACACTTTCGAACATACTATGCATAAAGTTATTGAAACTCAAAAACTACTTGTTGACTGGAAGGAAAATTTACATACTTGCATGAGATTGGACAGTTACAAGCAGTATTTGTGTATGTTATACACCAAATCGAAGGATGAAAATCCAGCATTAAGTTTTGAAATTGCCTGTTCAAAAGTTATTAATTGCCATTTTAGACACCTTTATCTAGTGATAACTCTAAATTTATTTGCTTTGTCGTTTTTGATTGACAATAAAGAAATGTCAGCTAAAAGCAAAAATATTCTACCAACAACCATTGCTACATGTGCAGAAAATTGTATAAGCGCATGTACAGAAATGCTTCAAACATTTTTAACTACAAGATATCACCCTCATAGATTCAACGAATCGATGTATCATTTATTCACCGGTATCTACGTTCTCATATTGAGTGCCATCAAATATATGGATGACAGTTATTACACAGACACTACCAAGAATATGAGATTGCTACAAACTTGTCATCAACATATATTGGGAGAGAACTATGAATTTTTAGAAACAAAGAATGTGAAATGGCAAGTATCCGTATATTTCTTCACTTTCTTAATGAAATACACAATGAAAAAGTATAAAAAGACACCAGCTGGCATGAAGGGTGATTCGGTAATTGTAGACGATAAATATTACGATGACTTATTGACCAAGATTTTGGAAAGGACCACACAACAAAAAAAATCTCACTTCCAGAGATTATATGATAATGTTAAAAATAATTCGCAATTTAGGGATATATTCCAAGAGAATTTTTCTACTAACTCGGAAAATGATGAAAACAACAACATCGATGACTCAACAGTGATTGGAAGAAATGATGTTGGTATCTTTAATGAATTAACTCCAAGAATGTTGAAACTATTACATTCTGATAACTCTTTTACCACTCAGCAGAAATTGGAAAGGACACTACTTAACGCAGAATCATTATTCCCAGTATGCCACATTCACCGGAAAAAGGCTTTTAGCGAATACAACAATAGCAGTCAACCTGTCCCATTCGAGGAGATTCAGATGACCGACCGCAACTGTGAAATTAAACATCTACTTCCCTTTGGGGACATTTATTTTGATAGAGAATTTTACTTTATGGAAATTTTTAAGGCTTACAATTCAGAATGATTTCTATTATATCTCTTGACTTAGGATAATTTGTAATATGATGAATTTGTATATTTATATATATGCTGGCTTTATGTATTATCTATTGTGCCGATGTTAAACGTTAATAGAATACTTTGAAAAAGAATATTGTTATTTTTGGAAATGAAATATGAATCAACTTATAACAATAATGTCTTAATATATTCTAAATACTTGTTCCCTTTCTCATTTTCAGTTTTTGATGCAATCGCCTTCAATAGTTCCTGGATTTTAACTTGCGCATCTTCCTCCTTCATTTTGTCAATATCATCAAGACCTTCGGATTTGATTTTAGAGACCCAATGCTTCAAGATTTTCTTCAACTCCTCATTTCCTTCTGCAATCTCTTTTTCAGATACCTTTATTTTTTTCAACTCTTCATTACTTTGCTTCAAATCTTCTAATTCATCTGCCTTTCTTTTAGCCATTTTCACAATCTTCTGAGGGAATTGCACTACCTCTGCAACGTGGATACCAAATGATTGATCTGAGATACCTGGCTCAACTTTATATAGT
>JAJLXW010000500.1:24758-50835 GCA_030571515.1 Monosporozyma aquatica
TCTCCGGGCGCCTTCGCTGGCCGGACACCCCCGGTTCCGTTTCTTATCTCCGTTTCTTATCTCCGTCTATTATCGCCGCAGGCCCTAATCTTCCTTTTATTAGGGTTATTCCCTTAACCCGGCTGCTCTTGGTATAGATAGCGTCGGTTACTGTCGCTAGTGATGGTGGCAAGATATATAGCTCCATAGATCATGAACTACTAAACATTGAATGTAGTCGTGTACAGCAAGCTAAGACCAATATTTTGGTGTATCACTCTCAGTTGTCTAAGCAGCCAAATCTAGTCGTCGAAGTTTTTTAAAAACAGTTAGGGTTACGAAACACTTTTTTTTTTTCGGCAGTATTTAAAGAACGAAGTATTGGAGTTTCACCGCATCCTTCAACTATTACTCAGTATGTAGGACCCAATCGAAAACACCCAGCGGCAGGTATTATTTCCAATGAATGCTAAGATGATGATATAAAATACGAATCATTTAGACGTTAGACTTCTGAATGGAGAGGTTGACCCCTTTCTAAGGAAGATAACCGTATAGATATCTGATATTCCACAAAGCAATTCATTTTTCCGCTTATTATTCTTCTTCATCTTATACAACATATAGCTTAGTTGTAACATTACAATTGTTTATGTATATGTAAATGACCCTTGTCCCCACTCGCTTGAAGGTTCTATACAACAATGTAGTTATTTCATTTCACTACTGCTCGAGTGACTTTAAAAAAAAAAAAGTTTCATAAATTTACAAAAGAGCTCATCGATTTTTGAATAATCCACTCCACAAGCAATCAATTCTCGACAAGACACAAGGACTGAATCCATATCTACCATTGCCTCAATGACATTCTCAAAAGTAGTTTCTTTTGATGTGGAATATGTCCCACAATGTAGCATTACTAAATGGATTTCTAAGAGAACAGGTCTGCAACTAATTCACATCGACCACAAAGCATCACCTTTGGTACAAGGATATTTTGCACTAGGTACAGAATGCATCACAGATTCAGGTGCTCCACATACATTGGAACATTTGATCTTTATGGGGTCTCAAAAATATCCTTATAAAGGTCTATTAGACACCGCTGGTAATCTCTGTATGTCTTCCACTAATGCATGGACTGCCACAGATCACACTGCATATTCGTTAACCACGGCAGGATGGACTGGATTTGCTAAATTGCTACCGGTTTATTTAGATCATATCTTACATCCAACTTTAACGCAAGATGCTTGTACCACTGAAGTATATCATATTGATCCAGAGACTCTTAATGATAAAGGGGTGGTGTACAGCGAAATGGATGCTATTGAATCTCAAAGCTGGTTTGTTACCAATTTAGCTATGCAAAGATTGTTATATCCGCAAGGGAGTGGGTATAGATCAGAAACTGGTGGGTTGACAAAACAATTAAGAACTTTAACTAATGAACAAATTCAAAAATTTCATCATGATCTATATTCAAGTGATAATTTATGTCTTATCATCATCGGTAATTCACCACAAGATGAATTATTGAAGATTGTCACCGAATGGGATCTTACTTTACCAGCTAAGGACCCTAACACTCGAATTAGACCTTTTGTGGATAATAGATTCTCTCAAATACCACAATCTAATTCAATTCCCAAGGAGGTTGAAATTGAATTCCCAGAGTTAGATGAAAGTCAAGGTGAAATCTTGATGACATGGATTGGTGAATCATATCTGGATGTGACTAATGATCTAGCTGTAACCATCTTGATGGAGTATTTCACAGAGACAGAACTGGCACCATTCGTGAAAGAAATTGTGGAAATTGATGATCCAATGGCCACATCAATTGACTTTTGGACAGATGATTATATCAGAACCATGGTCAATGTCTCCATTCATGGTGTCCCCACCGACCGATTAGGAGAAACTAAAGATAAATTATTGTCAATCTTATCCACTCATACCATCGATATGAACAGAATGAAGCAAGTCATAGATAATTCTAAATGGGATTATATTATTAGAAATGAGAGAGCACCAGAAAATACTTTGGTTACCACTTGTATCACTGATTTCTTATACGGTGACGACTCAGGGAAATCTTTAGCTTTAAGTCTTGAGAATTTAAATGATTTCACGAAGTTGGATGGATGGACTCAAGAAGAATGGCAATCGTTATTAAAACGTATATTTATTGACAATAAACCTGGTATTGTCTTAGGTAAACCAAGTGCAAAATTATATGAGAAGATTGATCAAGACAATGAGACCTTACTTCAATCCAGAAAGAAACAATTTACGAAAGAACAGAGAAGTCAGCTAATCACTGATTTGAAAGATGCTACCGAACATAACAATAAACCAATTCCAAGGGAAATACTAAATACTTTTGAAATGGAAGATCCTGCTGGAACCGTCAATTTCACCAAAACACAGAGTATCACTCCTATTCATGATTTTAAATTAAACAAAGATAATAATGACCCCTTTACTAAGGAATTGATTGGTTTAAAACCAAAGGAGTTCCCATTTTTCATTCATCTTGAACATTTCCCTGCCCAAGTCATTGAGTTTCATTGTTTATTGAACTCAACAGTTATCAAAGATACCAGTTTATTACCATATTATCATGTCTTCGATAGATTGTTTTCAATGCCCATGAAATTAGAAAATGGTGATATCATTCCATATGAGACAGTGGTCTCTAATTTAAAGGATGAAACGGTTGATTCCCAAATTTCTCTTGGTGTTAAAGGAGTTTTTCCAGATTTAATTGACATTAGAATTAGGTGCAAAGCAGATGATTATGATAAAGCTGTTAATTGGATTAAACACGTACTATTTGATATGGTATTTGATGAGAATCGTGTTAGCATCTTATTGGAAAATTATTTAAACTCAATTGTTGAATTAAAGAGAGAAGGGGACGTCATGTTAGCCTCCTTAACTAATAGAAAATTATACGACGAGAGAAGTGTTAAAAAATCTGTAGACCCATTATTTGTGGAGGAAACCATTAGTAATATCTTAGATGATATTGATAATGGGAAATTTGATTCAGTAGTTGCTCCAAGACTTGAAATCATGAGAAATGAACTGAGACAACATTTCAATAAATTCCATTTATTGGTCCTTGGTGATATGGAGAAAATTAAGTCAAACTTGTATTCTGCATGGATGCCGTTGACTGATCAGATTAAGGATACAAAGAAGTTAGTTTCATCCGTAGTACCATCTGTACCAAAACCATTATCTATGGTCTCAGATTTGTGCAAAGATTTGAAACAAAAAGCTTTTATAATTACTACGCCAGCTTCTGAATCATCATATATGAATGCTATTACCAATGTCAAGTTTGACCTAGATTATAATCACCCAGATTATGCTGCGGTATCATTAGCCTCAGAATATCTACAGTGTGTTGAAGGCCCCTTCTGGAAGGGTATTCGTGGTACTGGTTTAGCATACGGTGCTAATATGGTCAAGTATGCTGAAATAAATTGTTGGGCATTTAATATTTATCGTGGGTCTGACCTGATCAAATGTTATCAAACCGCTAAATCGATTGTAGAAGGTTATGCCAACGGTGTTGAAACGATTGATCAGCAGATGATGAAAGCTAGTATTAGTTCGATTATCAACTCTGTGGCATCCATTCAAAATGGCTACTTTGCAACCGGTGTATCAAATTTTACCGATAAGTTTATTTTTGAAAGAGGTTCAGATTTTACAAAGGAATATTTAAAGAGATTAGAACAAGTTACTGCTGAAGACTTGCAACGTGTATTAAAAACATATTTGATCAATTTATTTGAAAGTAACAAGAGTGCTGTTTTCATTAGTTGTCATCCCTCCAAGTTGGAAGCTATTCAAGAATTTTTGGAAAGTCAAGGATTCGATATAGAAGTTGAAGAATTAGAAGAAGAAGGTGAGAGTGAGGAAGAGAGCGATGAAGAATAGTAGATGAAGTAACGGAAGTTATCAATATATTCTATATTTGTAGTATAAGTAATTATATACCTGATATCTCTCTTAATGGTATAAAAAATAGTATACCAATTTAATGTCTAAAGCCAAATTTACTATTATGTCCAGTTTTCGAGTTCGATTGTAATGGCGTTGAAGGATGATTTGACGATTTTTCTGACTTAGTATTGGTATTTAATCCTAAACCTAATAGAGCGGAAGCTGATGTACTAGGTAAACCGCTCACCAGTTTTGATGATGATGGGATTGGGGCTGTAGTATGCTTTTTGTGGTTTTTTTCCTTTGCACTAACGTAAGAACTGAACATTCGACTACCCTTACTAGTTCCGGAAGCCTGTATGGAGTCAGAAAAACTATGATTACCCTCGTTAAGACTGGGTGAAAGTAGCCTTTTGTCGTTAGATCTAGCTCTATGGCTTGCCATTTTGGGCGTGTTTGGTTTTTTCGACAACTTAGGACTTTTTATAGATACTTTACTTTCTTGGTCCTTTGACAAGCTGTGTCGAGGAGAATTTTTTATATGTGAAGTTTTTCTCTGGTCGTTGGCAAGGTAAATACTTTTCTTTATGACTTTAAACCAAATATCTGTGTTAGCAATATGGGAGATATTGTTAGACGTAAGTGAATTGGCCACATTACACAACAGAAATGACTTATAAGGAGTCTGTACAACTACTATATTGTTTTCCTGATTCATCATTAATAATTCTTTTACTTCGACACCAATCTGGCACAAGTTAATATCGAAAACTAAGTCAAAATTATTCGATGTTTTCTTGGCTTGTGGCAAATTTTTAACAAAGATTAGTAATCTTCCAAAGCTAGTTATTACAACCATACGCTTTTGAAACCGTTCATGTAACGTATTTGCTTCCAAAAGTCCCCCACTTTTCGCCTGTTGAAAGAACTTTTTAACCTTTCCTGAAAAGGCATTGTTATGTGCTTCATCATTTGCTACATCTGAGGAATTAGTTGGTGATAGTGGAGTTTCAGAAGAACCTTCTGTATTTTCATCAGACATTATTAGATGCAAGAACTCGAAATAATACCGGTATTCATCTACCAGAGAAGTTTCGTCAACAAAAGCTGATGAATAATATTGTTCTTCAGGTGGGTGCGAATCCGAATACCTAAAGCCAGTCACATCACCTCCACTTCTGGCGACTTGAGATAATAGAGTTGAACGGCCGTGGTTGAACTCCAATGGTTCAACTAGTGACCTATTATACCTACTGAGTTTTCTATCTATCACATCGCTATCCATTACGGTAACGTACATTTCTTGGACCTGTAAAACATGCTCTTGGATACTCTTCAAATAAAAGGACCATTGGATATCCTGTTTGTTCATGGTAACAGGAATTGGAGGTGCAGCCATTTTTGGAGAATATCCAGCTGCATCTACTTCTTCTAGAGCTTGTTCCTGTTTTGTAGAACCATTGCCATCTTTGAAGGTTGGAACATCTTTCCCATTTGTTCTATCAGATGATCGAGATACTGGCCTACTGGTATAAGATAAATGAGAACTTGGTTGAGGAAGAGGTGGGTTAGCTATGGGTACTCCTAAGTCCGATTTAGGCTTTGTCTTTTCAGGTATTGTTGATGGAATCGAAGATGAAGAATTCTGACCACTATTTGAGTGTTTTCTATTGTAAGACACAGGTGTGGATATAGAACTAGAATATTGAGGCAAATCAGGTGTTGCAGCTTCTGAATTTGCTTGGCTGGAGGACGAAACGCTTGCATGTGAAGCATTACTCACGGCCCTTTTATTATAAAGTTGTTTCTTCATTTCCACACTTCTCTTAGCATTTTCAAGGATAGCCGAAGTTCTTTCATCATGACCTTTTTTGACTGATTTCTCTGAGCTTAAGCCTACTGGAGATGGGCTTGAATGTACAGGGGTGGACGGTATTTGAGGGCTGGGTGATGAAGACACATGATGACCTGCAGTACTTGTTAGGACTATATTAGAGGCAGATGGAATTCGACTCCGAGAGGGGTCTCTTGAAGTAGAAGGTGTGGCAAGTGCCCCAGTGGACTTCCTGATATTAGTTGATAGTTGTGGACGTTTATATATCATGGGTCCCTTTAGTGCTGGGATTGGCTGCATTGACTTTGCAGTTACTTTGTAGGCGGATAGTTCTGGAACAGGTGCACTCCATAGAGAGCCATCCTTAAAATTAACAGACTTGTAGAAATGATGCCTTTCTATCTGAGGGATATTTATTCTCTGGTCGATTTGTTTGATTAGTATTCTTTTCACCAGATCTCTTATCACAGTTGGGAACCCTGCAGTAAATGCATATTGAACTTTCATCACTTTTTGAAATGTAAGATATTCATTAGTAGCTTTGAAAGGTGGTTTACCAGCAACCATCTGGAACAATATACACCCAAAGGCCCAGATATCACATCTGTAATCTACGTAGCTGTCATTTAACAGCTCTGGTGAAACATATTCTGCGGTCCCCACAAAAGATTTGGAACGTGTTAATAAATCATATTTTTTTGTAGTTCCTAACCGCTCTAGTATCTTTGCAGTGCCAAAATCTGTTAGTTTAATTTTCCACTCACTATCTAGTAGTATATTTTCGGGTTTGATGTCTCTATGGATTATACCTTTGGAATGTAAGAAGCTAATTGCATCAAGGATTTGTGCACTATAATATCGAACAGCATTTTCGTTCAAAGAACCATATTTTTTCAATAATGATAAGAAATCACCATTGGGAGCATATTCTAATAAAAAATATAGACTTGTTTCATCTTGAAAAGTAAAATATAATTTGATTATCGAATGGGAGTTATTAAGTCTTTGTAAAGCATTTTTCTCGATGTTGACATATTTTACCTTCTTCTGCTTAATCAAATATTCTTTATTTAGCACTTTAACGGCATATTTTTTGCCGGATTCCACTGCTGTGGCTAGCATAACTGTTGAATATGCACCATCACCAATTTCCTCACCAAACTTAAAATCCTTGATACCCTTTTTAATGAGTTTTTTAGTCTTCTCACCAGTTGTTGGATTCACTATATTTTTAATTACTTTGGCTGCACCTCGTTCTGCCCATTCGTCTCGCCTTTTTTGTAGAGATGAGTCGGTGGACATACATTCATTCATGGATATATTAGATTCGGTGGGATTCTTAGAAGTCTCGCAAACAACAACTTCAGGGATACTATCAATTGGTGGTTGTGGTGGTGGAGAGTAAGCGGGCATAGGGTTATTATTACTGTCCAAAGATATGCTACTTTCATTATTATTTTCTTCTTCTTCGTCATCGTCGTCATATTCATTTTCTTGATCTTGATTAATATTATTATCAGTGTCATTGACAGTAGTACTAACGGGGGTGTTATTTCTATTAAAAATTTCAATAAAATTATTTGTATCTGTCAAAGCCTTTTGCATTGCAGGTTTGTTTTTTGACATCAACAATAAATCATTCATATTTCTATTTGATGCACTTCTCTTACCCATAGAGAGGTCATTGCGTGTTTCATTATAATTATCTTCAGGTATCTGGTTGATAGTGAACCTTGTATTCTTCGTTTTATAAGACGGTTCCGTACTCCTGGAAGATATCTTTTTTGCAATTTGGGAGGTTAACGTTTCCTCATCTGTTGGTAATAAAGGTCTTGGATGGTAATTGTCATTAGTATTCTCGAAATGCATGGTTGTTTAAATGGTAAAAGTAAATGGAGAGTTAAAAAAAAAAAAGAGGAATTGTATTATATTTTATAGTTGTCTATGATCCATTCAGAAATATTTATTTTTATTTTTGAACCGTACGGAAACAAAATAAAGGTTAAAACTTGGAATATTAGTATGAAAATTGGAATATTTTATGAACTGAGATGAAGGAAAAAAAATCTGTATTGTTTCACGGAGGAAGGGAATATCTAACCGCCAACTATGGTGAATATTTTCTTTCCGACTGAAAAGTGATCAAATCGCTAAGTAATAGGAAAGTTCTTGGTTACCAGCTAAACAAAGTGGTGAAATGATTGTTATAGTTAATTTGTATTAAAATTATACTATATCTTTCCTTGTTTCCTGATCTATTGGTCTCGATAATTGTTGTTTCTATAATGTTTTTTGTATTCTTCTTCACTATCCATCCCTTTTGTCACCTGGATTTTATTTTCGTCATTTTCTTTTTTTGAGAAGTCCTAATAGTTTGGATCGTCTCCAATGATATGGATGTAATACTATGGGGGAAACATCAATGATTATTAGGTAGGTTATGGTACTAGAAAAGAAGGCAGCTCACAGACGTACACTGGCGCTACAATGGTAAAAGCCGACAACAAGAGGTTATTATCTTTTCTAGTTATTTTTCTCTTGCTCTTTTGCTAACTTGCGTGTCACAAATTAATAAATAAAATATTAGAAAATAAAGCAAAGCTTGAATTAATAATATTTATAAATGAAAAATAGATATATAAGTTTGGTTCAACATTTCAATAGTTCTTCAAACGTGTAGTATTGAATACAAAAAGAAGAAAGTACCATTTCAAATTTGAAAGAAAAAAAAAAAGATGGCATGTTGAAGTGTCAGCCTACCATCCATAGATACAGAACTCCTATAAATAATCCATTTCAACCCAGTACTGTAAGATTAGAGGAACTTGAAGTAGATCAAGTATCAAGGAAAGTCATCTACAAAATTAGGAGAAAAGATTCAAATTTTAAAAGCATATATTCACCAAGGTTAAAATCACCTTCAAGAGATCATCACAATGATGAAGCAATGATGAATTTAAAATGGACCATATATCGTAATGAAGCCATTGATGAACTGTTAAATATGGATGGGGAGCCTTACTTTCTCGAGAATTTCAATAAGTTGGAAATTCAAGAAGGTTATTGGGATAAGGACAATGGTTTTACAAAGGTGGCGGAGGAATCCATAGAAGATGGAAAGTTTACATTCGATCATAAATTGAAAAAAAAATTTCAAAAATTCATTAGAAAATGGTACAGTAAACTTAGATCAAAGTTCGCAACTAAATCCAAACAAAAAAACTCCCCTACAAGAGAAAGAGATACAGAGAGATTACTAAGATCGCCCACCGTTTTCTCTTTATCCTCGTTTGATGAGACCTCTGAATTTGCCACCCTTTCACCTGAATTTTTCACTCCTCTAAGAGACCTAACCCACTGTAGCAGCTACAACAATCGAACGGTGTTGTTCTAACTCTCACCTTCTTTCTCCCTCGCCAGATCAACCTTGTTCCTAAATCTACAGTGATAGTATTTACCGCCATAACAATAGAAACTGCGGGGTGCTTGCCAGAAATGCAGAGATCAACGGCTCCCGCTTTCTATATTTCCCAAAAGGGAAACTGCCTCCATTGTTTCGAAGGTTGTCCTCAACAAAACCAGATCTGGCATTCTTAGGCACAGAAGAGTTGAAAGAACCAAAGAGAAGGTTGCTTTTGGCTTTGGACAGAAGGGAGCCAGAGGGGTTTTGGACCCGGTGTGGTGTCGTGTTTGGTTTTATATGTCTGTGGAGTAAAGAGTATAAATATATATTGGAACATGTGGTAGTTAGTGTAGGATTTGTTATCCTTTTCCTTTGTGAACAGGTGAGAGAGGATAGGAAAAGCAATGATGCATTAGTGGTATGAGTTTATCCCTTTTATATTCCAGGCTCACGATGAAACAAACATACCCAAATGAAAAGACCAAGAACACCGCCAAACACTCAAATGGTCCGCAACTTCTCACCATCCATGACTTACCAGAATGGCAAAAATATAATAATAATAACTCTTATATCAAATATGGTTACCTAAAAGAGACAAATTCATACAGAGGTTGTCTTAAGGCATTAACTATTTGGAATAATCAATCATTTAATATATACATTAATGCATTCACAACCATTTTATTTTTCTTATTGTTATTACTGTTTGCCGATGTTTATCTCATACCAATTTATCCATCTACCACGATGACAGATTACATAGTAATTAATTTATTCATGGCAACTGCATTCCAATCATCATTTTTCAATGCCACTGCAAATTGTTTTAGAACACATTCAGAGACACAAGCAAAACTTTGGAGTAAAATATCTAATTTAGGAATTATCTTCCATCTAACTACATGTGCAGTGACAATTCTATATTATTCATATTACGATAATGTATTTTATTTCAAATTATTGACCATTTTCACTTTCATGTCTGCTATCACAATGACATTAATCATCTTAACTGATTTTTTCGATCATTCCAAATATTTGAAGCATCGTGGTTTATTATTCATCTTATTTGGTGCATTTTTAACTTTTGCTCCCTTATCCCTGGGAATGTTAAAATTTGGTAAAGATAAAGTTATCAAAAGAATTGATATAAATATATTATCCATAGAAGTTGGGTTATACCTCCTCTCTGCATTATTCCATATTCTAAAATTACCTGAACGGTTTATTACCATCTCACATAAATATCAATTAAATTCAATGAATTTTTTCTATATCTGTTTCCATTTGGCTACTTTGTGTCATTTGATTCTATTAATTAGTTCGTTTGTCATGATGAGAAATGGAGAACGTAAACCCACTCTAGTTAGTTTCACATAATCACTTTCCCCATTTATATAGGTATATGTAGATCAGTTTACTTTTATTTTGATTAAGGCGGTTCCTGATAATTTTTTTTTCAATTAATTTTTCAATTTAAATGCGATGGCCTAAAGGACGTCCCTATAGGTTACTATGGAAAGAATACTAGCGAGAGCGGAAATAACATCATATAACTTCATCACCCATCTAAGCCTCCTAATAATGGACAAAAGAGATATTCATATTTCTAAATCACTGTCATATTTACTTCGTCATGGAGCAGTAAAGGAAAATTTACCTATAGATTCAGATGGATACATCCCATTACATTTATTACTCGCACATAACAGATTAAAGACGCACAAATGTACCCACGATGATATAATGAGAGTTGTCTCTACGAATGACAAGAGAAGGTTTTGTATCAAGACAATTGATGGAGTGGAATGTATTGCTGCCACACAGGGGCATTCAATCAAAAATATTCATCCCAATGGAAATATGTTGACACAAATTGAAATGGGCTCTACATTGAATCATCCTTTAATTCATGGGACAAATATGAAGGGATTAGAGAATATATTAAAAAGTGGATATGTATCTAAGATGGAAAGGAATCATATTCATTTATCACCTGGTGTAGTAGGTGAGGATTCGAATGTTATTAGTGGAATGAGGAAAAATTCAACAGTTCTGATATATATAAATACGATAGCTCTAGTTGAAAGGGGAGCATTATTTAAGTCATTGAATGAGGTATTCTTAACTCCTGAAGATATCCCTTTATCCATGTTTGATCATATTGTAATAAGATTTAATGGTGAACTAAAGGGAGAAGTGAAACGTTTACTAGAACAAAATAATATCGAATATCAGTTTAAAAATATATAGAAATATAAAAAATAGATGAAATAAAAGGGACACATTATGTAGGTATCAAAATTGGAGTTAGAATATAATTTAGTACTTATTTGTTGTTGTTGTATTTTCTTCTATGCTTATTGATTAATCCTCGATAATCTCTTGAGTGGGTTCAAGTTTAATATCATGAAGATCAGCAGCTTCAGCCACTTGTTGTTTTCTCTTCTTGGCTAATTGTCTTGAAGCTTTGATATTAAACCCATCCTTTAATATAGTTTGTACTTCTTCTAATTCAAGACCAGAAAGTTCAGGATAACAGAAATAACAGAAAACAAAAGATAAAGCAGATATACCAGCGAAGAAGGCAAATGTCCCCGTTGGAGTAATATTTTGTAACATGGTTAGGAACGTAGAGGCAATAACTAAAGAACCAGCCCAATTAGTAGCAGTAGCATACGAGGTACCAATACCTCTTACACTTGTTGGGAATAATTCAGATTGTTGCCATGGGACAGTACCGATACCTAAAGCATAGAAGGCAGCAAATTGGATAATGAAAACAATGATGACAATCCCCCATGCGGAGAATCCTTCATTGGCCACAGAGGCATCATTACCTTCAAATTTAATACCAATGAAATGGAATGCAATAGAACAAATGGCTAATGCTACAGTCATACCAGGTAACCCAATCAATAAGATATATCTACGACCAATCTTATCGATGGCGAAAAAGGCGACTAGTGTAAAGACAAAATTTGTACCAGAGACAATAATGGACACTGCGGTAGAATTTTTAAACCCTACGGTTTCAAAAATTGTACCAGAGAAATACATCAAGGAATTCCAACCTGTGAATTGTTGAATAGCTTGTAACCCACATGCGATGATTAAAGCTCTAAAATTTGATGGGACCATATGAAGTTCTTTTACAGTGTTCCAGATTCTTACGGCACGATTCTTACCTGGGATAGCTTTATTTAATGCGGCTAATTCATGAACTTTTTGGTCAATGATTTCATCTGATGCGTCAGTATAACTCTTTCTTAATACGGTTTTAGCCATTTCATAATCTCCCTTCATGACATAATATCTTGGTGTATCGGGAAGGAAAAAGAATAAAGAGAATTGTAAGACAGTGGGGATTAAAGATAATCCGACTAAGATTCTCCACCCGTTATGAACATGATTTAGCCCAGCACCACAACCGTATGCGATTAATTGCCCCCCAGTTAACCAAAGAGAATTGATCACTGTTAATCTCCCACGAATCATTTTGGGTGCAATTTCACTAATAAATAAAGGAGCAATCAAGGATCCGATCCCGACACCAAATCCCATAATTAATCTTCCTGCTGCCATTTGCCAAAATCTATTTGATGTAATTTGTAAGATGGCACCGATTAAGAACAAGACATTAGAGAACATAATACATGGTTTTCTACCAAAGACATCTGCAGCAGTACCAGCAAAGATGGATGTGATTAGGGCACCCAATGAAGTTGCCGCGGTGATAATTTCTTTATCCCCATATGATAGGATTCTATGACTTAAATCTGTATTAATTGATACCAATGCACTTGAAATATAACCTGTGTCATACCCGAACATAAACCCGGAGATGGATGCTACAAAAGTTAATATGATGATGAATGGAGAGATCCCTTGGTTGAAAGTGATGATTACAGATATATCATCTTCATCATTAACTGGTCTAATTAGAATTTTATCATCCTTTTCAGATGAGTTTTTCTTATTATTATTAATGTTTTCGGTAGAGATATCATTATTATTATTATTATTATTTTTAGAAGAGCCAATTTTTATAAAACCTTCACCTGATGAGAAAGAACCTCTTCTTGATGCCGGCTTACGTCTCTTATTATTTAAATTAGTAGTATTCATTTCAAATTCTTGATCTGTAGGGTTATTTCTATTATTTGTATTATTTGTATGATTTGATATCAGAGATAGATCATCATCATCATCTTGAAACACAGGCATATTATTATTTGTGTTATTGTTGTTGTTGTTGTTGGACGGTGGATTATCGGGCGGATGGTTTGCGTACATAGGATAGTGTAGCTAGCTTATCTTAACTTCAAACTGTGTCGTTGGTATTCTTTTTCTGTCTGGTTTCTTTTTCTTTTTTTTTGGATATTATTTGAACAAAAACACTGTAGCGTTCTCAGTATATATATATATATATATATACAGATATGAGTATACTAAATGTGAATGTGAATGTGAATGTGAAGAAAGTAGTAGTGATAATATAGTTAATGACTCTCTTCCGTGTCTCCTTTTTATTGTTCCCACATGTTCCAAATCGTTTTTGAATGTGAAAGTTTTTCAACCTGTCTCCAGTTTAAACAAAAACTTCCCTTCGAAGTGGGCTCATTGAAGAAAACAGCAAAAATCCACCGAGGGAGGTAAATCCGTCTCCGCAAAAAATAGACACGTGAAGGAAGCCCGCCCCCCCGGGGATAATCCCCCGGGCGCCGACGGCGGGGCCCAGCAGCAGAGGCGAAAACTCAACAGAAAATTTTGCGATGAGGTGGCCGTGTGCAACGACGGGATATAGATTTTTCACATGGCGGCTCTGAGGGTGTGTTTACTTTTTCACATGCTGTGGGGGAGCGCCCTCACCGTATTACTGCTGCTGTTTAGTGTTGGTCGTGTGTAGGTCTGTAGTGTATATGTTACGGTACAGTGTGTTTCTCAAAACAGTGGGAGTCGTACTTCATAACTAGTGTCCCCAGGTTCTCCAAAGAGTGGGTGAAATTAGTGGGTTTTGGTATCAAAGGGAGCGTTGCTTATAGTGTGATTACCGCCTCAGTATAGAGTCTGATCCTTCAAGGGGGATATGACAGTTTGCTCCTTTAACTCTGTCTGCCACATGTATTTCTTTTTTTTGTATACCTTTATCTGTGTACATTTGTGTGCAAATGGGCATGCCTGTAAACCCATCTTTCCAAAAAGTGGTACCCAAATATCCAAATAATAAAGTATTCACCTGTTTCGCGTTTCTCGTGCTTTATTTTGGTTATACTGTTTCTTGTCTTTTTCCATCAAAACATCTCGGCGGCTATTTCTTTATTTTTCTCTTAATTTAGATTTTTTTTTTTTATTTTTTTTTTGAAAGCTATAAGCTCTTGATGCTACTAAATAACAACCTTATAACCCTATGAATGACCCAAACAAGCCACCGTATCACTAAAATGTCATTTCAATATCCAATGCTACACAAGAATTTAATTTTTTCTGGTAACAATGACAAAAAACATATATTATCAGAAAATAATATCTCTTCCAATCATAAATCAATTCAATTTATGATGTCTTATGATAGACTAACTTTTCAAACAAAATCGAAAACTAACCAACTTTTCAAGGACCATCTTCAAAACATTACACAATATAATGATAATAGTCCACCCACACAACAATATCATAAATATTTTAATTGGTTGGACACAACCAGTTTTAATCAAGATTCTACTATCTTATCAGAAAATGATAAATATTTTGGTACTACTTTAAACTCTTCTTCTTTAGATTTAATTAAAATTGATCCACCAATAAAAAAGGGGCAAAAACAACAAGTATTATTACAAATTTTCACTTTTAATGATATTTTGAAGAAAAAATTGGTTCCTTTGGAAAGATTTTTCAAAAAATATAATTTGATATCAAATGTAACTTTTTTTTTACCTTTTAAAAAATTGTTACAAGATATTGCATATCATCTATCCATGCAATTACATTCTCAATGGATAAATTGGGTTACGAATAACAACATCAACTGTACTTTAATTTTGAAAAGGGACTCTACTCAAATTTTAAATAAAATATTTAAAGAAGAATTCTTCCAAGATTGGTTCTTTATTAAAGAAGCTAAGACATGCTCTTTAAAAGAATTTTGTTCTTATCTCGAACATGCAAAACATCCCACTCCTGAGTATAAAATTTTTTCAAATAGAAATGAAATAAGAACTTTCGGAATATGGATAGATATGGATAATGGTATTATTATCTTTGCAACTGCATCTCTTAATGAAAATTTGATAAAGATAAATCAATTTACCACACATTGTGCTGGATATTGCTTGGCCAATATTAGTCCAGAATTATTAACCAAAAAATTAGTTCTATTCATGAATATTTCTTTACTAATATTCTTTTGCAAACAGGCTTATTAAAGTGAACTAATTTTCCCAATCTTAAACTTCATGAGTGTTTACGATACCAAAAAATGGATGTAACCAATTCACAGATAACATTTAATCACAGTACAAGTAGTTAACCAGTCACTTATGGCATTACCGACTAAATTACGGAGTTAGGCAACTTTCAACAACCACGATTCTTACACAGCGGTCCACCATATTTCATTTACCATTTTCTTCTTTTGCCAATATATAACCTGAATCCAGAGTGTTTTATAATGGAGAGGGTATTCCGAAAAAGCCGAACTCAAGATTCCTTAGAAATTCTTAATATCGACCCATGAGAATGAAAACTTTTTCTAATTCGAAAAGGGTAGAAAGAGGGGACCAGTTTCCTAATTTGAAATAATTATGACGCACAAAGCAACAGCTGTTTTGATTACCGCTTTTGGATTTACAACACTTTTTTTTTCTGACAACTATTCCTAATAATACAACAATAAAGATAAATTCAGGAACCATCAGAACTTCAACAAGCGAGTGACTGGAGAATTCTGTATACAAAAATGTAAGTGGAAACTCTTTAGAAAAGTTGCTAAGCTTGGTTTAATACACCTATTGTTAGGAGGCTTCCCAAAGGGGTAGCTCCTATTGTTAACAGGAAAAATTGATTACCCAAAACAGTTATGAACCGTCCTAATTACTGCTCGAAAAAGGAAATGAATAAATAAAATACCCGTTGTTTTTGCAACACGCCAAGTCCTCTAACAATGGCAAGATTTTTGCAACATCTCGATTCGTCAACGTTCTTTACATTTTAGGAAATTCAGTATTTTTTCCCCGTCAACTTATTTTGTTTACATTTCCTATTACGAACAATACCGTAGAAAGGTGGGGACAATAGGCAAATAATGAATATGAAAATTTTCTATGGAAATTTTGTTTTCAAGAAGAATACGTAACATAAAGAAAAAAATACCGAATATGGTCATTTTTGGTGTGAAACAATACTGGTTTGGGCAAATAAAACTCTGACAGTTACAGTCGGACTAACTTCATAATGCCAATTTGCGTCTTTAATAATACTCAGGTGGTTGCTTCTTTTTTTAAAATTTTTTCCTTCCGAGAAATATTTTTCATATAAAGGAGTATGATACAGAAGTTGGATAAGATACTGTTCTACACACCCCTCAACGAAACGAACTTCGAGCCAACTTTATCTCATTTTTCACATCTGGATAATAAAGAAGCAACCACAAAATACATTTTCACATTGCTTTCAAGCTGTCAACACGGTAGCAATCATCATATACATAATATTCCAAAATTGGCAATCCATAATCTAGTCTCATTGCATCCACTACTATATAATAAAAAAGAGTAAAAAAAGAATGCCTATAATAACGTCTATATTAAGCTTACTCGTCCTGTACAACAATATAGTTTCCGCACAGTATAACTACTACGGCTGTTACAATCGAGATACTATCCAATCTCTGGGATTAACATCCAAGGGTTCATACATATATCAATCAGTAAGCTACTGCCAAGAACAGTGTGCTGGTGCCAATATTGTAGCATTATTTAACGGTGGTGAGTGTTATTGCGGGGATACCCTTGACAATATTAACTCACTGGGACCTTCTGCAGATGGGAGTTGTACTACACCCTGTGATGGATGGCCTTACCAAAATTGTGGTGGCTCATCATACATTGATTTATATGTTAATGAAGAAGTAAGTATACCCTCTAAAGCAGTCACAACCTTGTCACCTTCGACTTCCGAAAAACCTTCTTCGACCCTTAGCACGCATACTACCACGTCAAAAACATCTATACAGAAAGTAGTATCTTCGAGACCCTCTTCGAGCTCCATATCTGAAATCAAAACTCCTTCACCATACCAAAGGACAAGTACACAAGACACATCTACGGACATTCTCTCAACATCGAGAAGTACACTAATTCTAAAACCAGCACTACATTCCAGTACTAAGCAGGCATCAAGTTCAGTTGTTCTAGAAAGCGCATCAATTATAGAAAGCTCTTCCAAAACAATGTCAATAGCATCTAGCTCGCCATCAACTGAAGTCATCACTGTTACAAAAACTTTCAGTAGCAGTAACCAAATTACCACCCAAAGAGTCTCTTATATCACTTCCATCAAATATGCCACCAATGTAGTTACCAGATCTGTCGTATCACAAGTAGGAGGCGAAGAAAAGACAGTGTATGTTACAGCAACATCTGTACAGCAAATTACCACGGCCACAACAACGCTTGGGCTATCTGCTCTTAATAGGGGTGCCTCTACTAATCATCATAAGATGAGTGGGGGGTCAATTGCAGGTGTCGTTGTCGGTGTCGTCTGTGGTGTAATTTTGTTGATCGCTATTATAGTATTTTTCTTTTGGAGAAGGAAAAGAACCACTCCTGATGAGTATACAGAATATAAAGAGACCATTCAACATCAACCATACTCCTTTGGTGAAACTGAACATAACGCCACTGTTATACCTGTAATTCCTACAGATATGAACTGGATGAGTCCAAAGACAAAGCATACATCAGGTTCGTTTGCTGGTTCATCGAACACTGAGTTTATAAATTCCCCTACAACCCCGCATTTGGCTAAGACAGTAACTAATTCATCATTCATTTTTGAAGCACCCCATTATTATGATAGAGATATTTTCAGTGCTTCCTCCCTTCATAATGCAGACGAAGGTATGTTACATATTGTTAATCCAGATGGCCCAAATTACCATAATGATTTAAATAAAAATGAGACCAATATTTCTACTGATGAACCTGATTCTAGTAACACGTCGAAGGAGTCTGATGATCCTGTCGAGAAGTTTTAATGATTTAACGTAATAGAATTGCAAAATAGTCACGATGTTATTTTCGCATTTATACATTTTAATAATATTATTCATTATATAGCATCTGCTAATAAACAACCACCTACATAGATAAGAGAATTACAGTTTTCTTTTTGCATTTAGCGAGTCATGTATAGTCTATGTTTTTTCCTTCTATATTAACGGATATACGGACACGCATGGACCAATTAATATAACAAGAAAGTCCCAGAGGAGATAATATTTGAATGAAACCTTTCAAAAAGATATGGTGAGGGTGTACATTACTTAAAAGTTGTGATAACCCTTCTCTTGGGTTATCACAAGCATAATTATTTTAATTGAACTTTGTGAAATTTGGTATTGACGAAACGTGGAGGAGTTATTCATTGAATCAGTATTTATGAAGATTTTATAAGTGTTCAACCTATCCCCATTCATAAGATTAGGAAGATAAAGCAAATAAGATCAAGAAATAATAAGGATAAGCGAGGAAAAGCCATTACATTGTCCAGGTATAGGATATATATACATTATACTTATCTATCTATCTAGAACAAATATTTAGATCTTCAATATACTCTAGTTCCATAGAATTGACCATTTAACTTACGATTATCAGGAAAGTTGTTGCTATATTGCAATTGTTGAACTTGTTGAAACAAGGCTCTAGACTCTTTGCAACACAGACCTAACCGTCCGAGTTTCAAAAAAATATATTGGGTAATAGAAAAAGATTGATGAAACAAATCAATCTAGTACGCCCTGTAGTACTAACAGTTTTAGAATGTAATATATAAAGGCAATAGATTTAGTTGTTGAATCTTATTGCTGTGTAAATTGGATAATTATGTAAAATAAAAAGAACACATGAAAAAGATAATTAACAAAAATATCTAATAAAATGTCTAATTTGAACGTGTCATCTGGGCCCACTATGTTAGATATGGACTATACTCGTGTGATAACCTGGAATCGGGATTATCAAAGCCCTAGCTATTTTGAGTGACCTTTTTGAACTTTGTGGAAAATTGCATCCACGGGTTGTCGACGAGTTATTCTTTTAATCAGTATTTATGAAGAGGAGGAGTGGTAAGACTTACAAGACCTTCATAAGATTATATCAAGAAGAGGAGGAGGAGAACCAAGAAGAACAAGCAAGGATAATATTTCACATCGTAAAAGTATAGACTATATACAGATTTGTACATTAGATTACTTTATTAATATTATACTTATTTATCTATCTAGACCTCATATCTAGATCTTCAAGAGTACTCTAATTTCATAGAGTTGAGTCATCTAACTAAGGACTATCACAGATTCAGCTTGGCTGAAGGAGCAAAAATAAACTGCTTCCAATCGGAGTCGAACCGATGATCTCCACATTACTAGTGTGGCGCCTTACCAACTTGGCCATAGAAGCTTCGAATTCGATTTTTTTGTATTGTTTCGATCGGTTTCTAGAAATGTTAATATTGGGTATAATCAACAATATCTGATCACTAGTCAAGTACAGGGAGTTGACAGTGACTATACAATGGTACCTTTTAATAAACAATTGTATATGTATAATTATTGCACTAGTAGGATGGCTACGGTAACAATAATTTATTATAAGTTGTTAAAACAATAAATAATATAAATAATAAAGTAATTCTGTGTTCTCTTATGTCTGACATAAGTATTCTATACATTAATATACATCTATATCTATTCTTAAGGCATCTATAATTTTCATTTCTTCTAATATTTTCATAAACTTGTCATTGGATATAATATCATCATATACGAAATTCACATGTATTATTGAAATAATACAAATATCGGCTTGCCTCATTATCTTGCACCCTCGACGACATATATAATATCGTTAACAACTGTGAACAGTTGTATAATATCTTTAAATTTATTGGGAATTGGTAGATGTTCAGTAAGTAAACGTTTAATATCGAGAATGTCGGTCCATTGGAGTTGTAGTGGTGATTTGTATGTGATTTCGACATCATCATTTGGGGAAACCACAGGAGGAGTTGGAGGTGGTTCAGGTAATTGTGTGGATGTTTCTAGGGCCGTATTATCATTATTAGTCCTAGGAGGTGGTGATGGTGTATGAGAGGCTTCAACAGTAGCGACTTCTAGTGTGTCGATATCTACAATAATATCAGTAGCTAATTTATCCCATGCAGAGGTATCCAATATGGGTTGGTCATCCAACCCAAAACGGCTCAAGTAGTCAGCAACATAGTTCTTTAAACCAGGAATATACTTCCATTGTAGTCTGAAACCATTAAGTAAGTCTAAATATTTAGTTAGCCGTGGGTTGGTTGCACGTTCAGAACGTCCAATACTAATAATTCCCTGGTTATCGGTGTAGATAGAGATGGAAGGGGACAACATAAGTTTGGCACGTTCCAAGGTATGTAATATAGCCCATAATTCGCGTTCAACTGTAGCGTAGTTTTGCTGGGTTGAGTTGAATCTCACAGAGAAAAATGAGATTGGAAAAAGAATCTTTTTCCCATCTTTCTCTTCTTCTTGTAGAAGCATGGAGGCAGCACCTTCTTTACTAGCATCTGAGTATATTACTACAGGAGCCTGTGGATCAAAGATCTTTAACTGTAAAGAATTGATTATTTGGGCCTTGATAGCATCAAAATTATTCTGCATCTTTTCTTGTAATTCCGGAGATATATGTTTCATCTTAGTAGCATCGTAAAAGGGAGCCAACAGTGTAGAGGCATTGGGAATAAAGTTCCTTAGAAAATTGGTAAAACCAGCAAATTTTAGAATAGCGTTCTTCGTCAATGGTAATCTCCATTTCTTAATGGTCTCTTTTTTATCTTTATCAATTGCTATACGATTCTCTGCGATCTCATATCCGAGGAAATTAATACAACTCGATCCCAACTGGAGTTTTTCTTCACTAACAGATAAACCCTTCTTTTCTAAAGTAAGGAAAAGTTCGAACAGGACAGTCTTGTGTTCTTGGAAGTTCGTAGATGCTACAATAATATCGTCATAGTAGTAACGGATAATGGTACTAGGAGGAAATTTTACTTCTTCAATAATCTTTTGAAGGAATTCACCCCACCAATATGGAGCAGAAGCTAGACCATATGGGAGACGATTAAATTTGTAAGTACCCTTTTCCGTAATTAATCCAAGTTTATGACCTTTAATAGGGATTTGCTGATATGCCTTTCTGATATCTATAGTTGAAAAAATCGTCTTGTTAGATAATTCAGTAAGGATGGAAGTGACTGGTGGAATAGGCCGTGGGGTAAATTGGAGATGACGATTTACTCGACGAAGATCGGTGATAATACGGATCTTGGAAGAGTGAGATTGTTGGAGAGCAAAAACTGGACTAACCGCAATCAGATCAGCTGTACCGACAGTGGAGATGAGGCCTTGGTCTAACGACTGATCAATAAATTGTTCGATGGCTTCTCGTTTAACACCACTGGAAAAGTATGCTTTTGGAGCAGTGTAAGGAAAATTAATAAGTTTAACATCGGCAGAATAACCATGTATAACCTCCTTACGTAATTCTTTAGCAAAAACAGTGGGTGTTTTTCGTTTGATTTCATCCAGTAATTCAATCTTTTCGACAGTTAAGAGAGTTTTCTTCTTGGATAAACCCTTAATATTTAGCAACGAAATCTTGTGGTCCCCAACCATGATGGATTCATCAGTAGGAGATAATTGATAAGATAATTGTTTCAACAAAGGTTTACCCATAATAACTTTAAAACGTTTTGTAGGTATTAAATAGAACCAATCAGTAAAGTTATGACTTCCAAAGGATATACGTAAAAACACGGCATCAGAAATAATTCTGGTAGGACCAAAAGCAGCGGATACAGTGATCGGAGTACATAATTTCTGGTCTAATTTATGTATTTTAACGTCACCAAAGGAGATGGTTGTATGAGTGTCCCAGATGCTGGAGTAGGTAAAATTGGAATCAGCACCTGAATCTAAAAGAAGTTCATAATTGGGAGTAGAGAGGCCTCGCAGATACCTCATTTAATTCAAGATTTTCGTATCTTAAAAGGGGATCGGAATCTGTTTCGGTTGAAGCAGTGGATGCATTGGAGAAAATGGGGTCGGGTTGAACTCTAGAATCAGTATCGGAAGAATGACCGGCAAGGGAATCATAACTGATATCATCTTCAGAATCTTGTGTATCGGATAATAAGTCAATTTCATTAACATTTAATTTTCCAAATCTGGAACGTTGCCTGTCTGTTCTGGAGTGAAACTTTTTGGGACGCTGTTTACATTTTGTACAGGAACAGTTCACACAAAACCCTGGGCGCATTTCACTACTAGTCTTCTTAGTACACTTATAGCACGTACAATTAGTACAGTAAAAATTGTTAGAAGATAAAGTTTGGGCATTTAGGGCTAGTAAGTTATCAGTAGGAATAGGAGTCGTAGTGAAAGCACGCTTAGAAATAGTAATGTCTAAAGGAATAAAAAAGGAAATATATCCATAGAAATCGTGGAAACGGGTAATAGTATGTGGATTTGGACGTGTTAGGAAAGGAGAAGTTGCTGTCACTGCATCTTCAATCTTCGAAAAGGTTGTTGGAAAAGCATTAAGACCTTTAATGTTCTTGGCGATGTCCACTATGGAAATTAAATAATCAGATAATTTAGTACCGGGGGTAGGTGACATTGATTGAAGGGTAGCTAATCTCTTTCTATTTCTACTTGGATAATCAATATACTGGAAACACAAGTAAATACACTCATGCCATGGGAGACGTTGATGGCGATGGTCGAAGCAAATGTACATAGCTTCATCCGAACAGCACATAACTAAGAAAGTTGTCCAGTCCGAATAACGAACTTGTTTGGCAATTAAAGCACTCTGAATGGCAAAGAATTGAGAGAAATTATCCTGGATACCTACACGTTTGATCTTCATGGCCTCACTAGGAGCTAAAGTTACTTCAGAAAAAGATTTAGTGCAGCCTTGAATGGACTTGTCGTCAGCTGAATAAACCAGGGTAGGTAAATTGGCTTGAATATCGGCAGGAGAGGTAGCTGTAGCGTGAAAATGACCGAACGAATCTACTGTATTGGGTTTAGGATCACGATCCTTAACTGTAGCATTCTGCAAAATTTGCTTTTCAAGATGCTTAATTCTTAAATCAACACTTGGGGGAACATAATCTGGTTCCGCCTTAACGGGAGTGGAATTAGTCAATTCTACTTTTAATTTATGGAGAGCAGCTGCATTGTCCTGTTCCAGGTTGTTGAATTTAATCTCAGTGTCTTTTTGAAACATTGTAAATGACTGTAATATCTGATCGGCACGCATTTCCGCAGCTTGGGCTCTGCGTGTTTCCTGTTCATGCTGAAACTTCGATTTTTCTAATTCTTGTTGAACAGACATTAATTCTGCTCTTAATTTAGCCACATCTTGATGATCTTCTTGAACGACCTGCTCATGCATAGAGATCGTTTCCTTTATGGTGTTAACCTCTTCTTGGACACCATGTTTCAAATTCTTGGTTTCTCTTTGGGTGTTCTTCACTTCATCTTTAACTTGAGAGACTTCAGTTTCAATTGCAGCTGTCTTAAAATTATTGCTGTCAATTTTGGTTTTGTTCTCATGAAATCTTTGTTTAGCACCTTCATAGATGTTTTTCATATCGGCGGTTGCGGCGGCAACTTCTCTTTCATTCTCTTCGATATGGGAATTAAGGATTTCATCTCTCTGATATAGGGTACCAACTACCTTGGAGGCATTTTCGATGGCATGAGAGTCGGTTAATTCTCTCTTGACGAAGTTTTGAAGAGTAGTATTCATTGAGAACATCATCTTCTTCATTTCAGTGATGTTCTGTTCTACAACAGACATCCTTTGTTCAATAGGAGCATTGTTGTTCTCCATATCAATATCCATATTTTGGGACATCTTGTTCGTTATTAATTGTAAAATTATATGTAAAGATTGTATAAATTAAATTGAATAAAATTAAAGGATTTTAGTTAGAAATGATTTTGAGTCAAAATAGTATTGTTGTAACAGAAATGGTTTACAAAAAATATTTTTTGTATTGTTTCGATCGGTTTCTAGAAATGTTAATATTGGGTATAATCAACAATATCTGATCACTAGTCAAGTACAGGGAGTTGACAGTGACTATACAATGGTACCTTTTAATAAACAATTGTATATGTATAATTATTGCACTAGTAGGATGGCTACGGTAACAATAATTTATTATAAGTTGTTAAAACAATAAATAATATAAATAATAAAGTAATTCTGTGTTCTCTTATGTCTGACATAAGTATTCTATACATTAATATACATCTATATCTATTCTTAAGGCATCTATAATTTTCATTTCTTCTAATATTTTCATAAACTTGTCATTGGATATAATATCATCATATACGAAATTCACATGTATTATTGAAATAATACATTTTGTCACGTATGGTATCCTACTTAAGCTTTTAATTTAATCATGCCTTTTTATTCAGAGACACCCTATAGGTTAATGAGACTTAACCCTGACTAGTTGAACGTAGACCTAACATTAGGTCTTGGAAAGTTATTAGTTCATCCTGATTTTATGATTTGAAATTCTAGATTTTATGAAAATGGAATTCTTTATTTTAATTAACTATGAGATGAGATTGGTTACAAGAGGAATCAAGTTAAAGTATTGTTATTAATTTATCATGAGTCTACTGGACGCCTGTGGCCTTCTTACCGTTGGTACTAGTCATTCTAATAGATTAATATTGGATTCGGTCTCTTTAAAAAGAGTCTATATAAATTATAAAGTAGTATCTAATTTATTTTAAATATTCTTTTTTCAATTTTAATATTTTCTCAATTTTTCAAATCTTTAATGTCACGTGATAGTGTCACGACCCTCAAATGACAGTATCTTCAATCTGATTAGTGTTAATGTAAAAACATCCTTTAGTGAATCGTGGTATTATATCAATAATTCCAGCAGATCAGAAAAATAAAAAGAAATCGATATGGTATACAGCCAAATATTAATAATAAACTTATACATTCCTTCAAAAGATTGGTTGAAATACTTAAACTCAGCAACACCAATTTGTTTTCTTAAGTTTCCTAATATGTCTTCCCTAACATAGTATTTTTACCAAACCATATACCACTAAAAAATGTATATTGTGCAATTATAGTTACTCTGTTTGTACGTTATTTTCTCTAAGGGGATCGATATTGTCTATGTAAGTCACAATAGTAGGAAATGCCAGATTAGCTAACCCCGTAACCTAGTGGTAAATTTAAAAAAAATATATGTCACATTGTGAATAACTTTAATATATACTATGATAGATATCATAATGAGCCTAAGAACCATATATTGCTCTATATATCAGAAGAAAATTATAAGTAAAACTCAGGAAATAAAGTCAACAAAATAAAGTTCATTAAATAAACTAAAGAAAATGAGTTGAAGAAATCGCATTCATTATTTTGATGATATATTTTTCTTGAAAAGTACTAGTAGTGTTATTCATTTTTGATTCTATTTGATCGGTGTATTAAAAGCTCTATAACTTATATAATTATATTTATTTGAATAATATATATAGAAGCATATTTCATTGCTTTTAATTTAGA
>JAJLXW010000501.1:0-10775 GCA_030571515.1 Monosporozyma aquatica
AATACGACCAATTTCACAAATAACAAATCTAATACAGGATCCCTATCACAAATTCACTCATTAAATGGTACTAGTGAATTTTTAGATGTCGTGAATGTATCTCATACAGATTTTGTCTCTTCCTCGGAGACTTTAACAAATAATCCAGCCATCTTATCTGGTGTCTTAACTGATGCACCTATCATCATTGAAATGTGGTTATTGATTTTAAAATATATTGATGATTTAGGTGATATCGCCACTAGATTTGTGGACACATGGGAAAATGTAAATAAATTCTTAAACAACACATACCAAAGAACCTTAGAAAATGATAAGAGGAAAGATAATATCCTTGTTGATGATAATAATTTAGATGCAAAGAATGAGATTAATATTGAACAGTTTTTAAAGTTAACTAATGAGGAGATTACGATGATACGTGATAAGGGGGAAAAGATTATTAAACAATTATGTGACCACTTATTATTTTTCTTTCAGTCATCACAAGAATCTTTAATGAAGGGATCCAAGAATGTTATTAAGGATTCAGGTATACCATCTGACTATGGGTTTTTACCACCAAGATGTAATGGTTTGAGTTGTCTTAGATATTTACCCATGATTCTTGAACCACTCTTAAAGCACTTAAACGATTTGGCTCAATTGAATACTAACCCGGTAATTAATGATTCCATCAAGCATTTAGTAACAGTGATTATCGATCGGTTTGTGGGGGCTATTTCCTCTACAAAGTTAAGAGATATTTCTAGGTTTTATCTGTTAGAGAATTGGAATATTGATACTAAGGTCCAAGATATTAAAACCCCAACTGATGATTTAAATAATGCCCCATCTATGGAATCAAATGGAAAAGATCACATTTTCGAATATGGCGTGACACATTTACCCGATATCGTCCTTGGGTTCCAGCAATTTAGTATTCAAACAACAAGAGATATCTTATTTGCATATGAAAGGTTACCTACCATAAATAATATCCGTATCGTTGATCCACCGTCAAAACAATTGCTTGTTGGTGTGGAAATACAACAAATCATATCATTAGAAGCAGTGTTAGAAGCCATCTTGAAAAATGCCGCTAAGGATAAAGATAATCCAAGAAATGTTCACACATTATTAACTTTGACTAATTTGCAATATATTAGAGAAGTGACATTCCCAGAGACAATCCAATATTTTGATGAATTATTTGAATGGAATCTCAAGGATAAACCATTAGAAATTTTTAATTTATTAAATAAGATGGAATCCTCAATCTTTGGTAATTATTTATCAGATCTGAAAATTCATTTAAGAGATATCTTAGAGACTAAATTCCATCAATTAGATTGGCCTAATTATACATCGAATTCATTCCGTGTTGGAGATTATATTATTGAAACGTTAATGCTTCTTGTCACTATACATAGTGAATGTTTTAAAATTGGTCCACAATTGATTAATAAGATATTGAAAGAGACACAATTATTTATTGCAAGATATTTATTTGAAGCATTTAAACCATATGTGGGGAAAATCTCTGCAGATGGATTACTTCAAATTTGTGTGGATATAATGTTTTTCCAAGAAGTGTTGGGTAATTTATTAGAACAAGATACAAGAGCTATATTAAAGGCGTGTTTACAAAATTGTTTCCAAAATCATGTAGATAGAATGGAGAAATGCATAGCTGACATGAAACCTGTTGTTCAATCCAATTTAACCAGGACCGAGATCCAATTCGCCGCATTTAAATAGAGGTGTATGTTTTTGAGGTTATTTATTTAATAAATATTTGTACCATCTATATAATACACACACGTATAAACTTTTTTTTAACAGAAGGTCCTAAGAATAATGTTCGCCATGTTTCTTTAAATTAATAATATTATACAACGGATGGATATCGTCAGTGGATTCAGTGATTAAACGAGGATCAGATTTTAATGTTGACACTATAGCATTATCTAGATGGTGAGATGTTTGATCATCAATATTGAATGTTTCCGTATCAGAATTGAACTTAATCAATTTAATAAAATTTCCATCCCCCAAGTCATGATTATCCAATGATACTGAGAAGATATCATTATCTTGGGACAATGATATAATATTAGCCGGTAAGTCTACAGTTTGTTTCAATGAGAGAGAACCATCGTGTGGGTTAATTTCTAAGATAAATAATATCTTTGTAGCTTCTATATAGAAGGCAACGTATGGTAAACTTTGCGCAATAGCTAATTTTGCCACACAATATTCGATAACATCTTTGGTATCATTTTGAAACCTGGCAGCAGCTAGATGTTGATCATTAAGATGAGGTTTAATCAAATTGGAATAATTGAAAGTGGATAAAAGTTTCCCTGTTACCCAATTCCATAAAAACACTGAGTCATCACCACCGGCACTTATTAGCCATTCTGATTTCCATTCTGGTGATGATATACTACTAATGAATTCTTTGTGACCGAATAACCACTTATCGACAACGAAACTTTGTGGATAATTAGCAATTGAAATATGTTCATCACGATCAGTGGTGATAACGTATTGTTTCCCACTGGCCGGATCCGTTTTGAAAAGAATATCAGTTAACATCGAGACATGACCCAAGAGAGGTTTTCTTTCCCCCTGTAACTTTGTGTCATATGGTTGAGCATCGATATCGATGGAATAGACATCACCAAACTTATCAGCCATAAGAATAATTTTCTCATCTTTAGTTAAAACGATTGCATTAGGTCTCTTGGCAAATTGTTCTCTTTTCTTCAAAGTGAAACAGCCCTCATTGGCATTTAAATCCACGTCAAAGATGGCCACACCTTTATTAGAATCAGTACATGCCACGACCGTTTGACCTTTATTAAACACTTTCAAGCCTCTAATATTACCGTTTAAAGAAAGAGATTCGGCAGTGGTAACAGTAGCAGTGGCACTTTCCACAGCTACACCAGTGTTACTCTTAGATTTCTTCCTGGTTTGATTCTCCTGAGACTCCACTTGTGGTTCTGAACCGTAGTTGTCTACCCATTTACCCACTTGTTTGTATTCCCCGTCTAGGAGACGGTAAACCACAATTGTGTTCTTGACAACGACATAGACTTGTTTGTTGGCCTGATCTAGCACAACGTCTTGCACAGGATGAATGAACGACATGTCTTGACTGTGCTATTTCGCCTAACTTCTTCTTGGTATAGTGATAGTGATAGTAGTGTTTTTAGAGCTCATCGCAATTTGAAATTTTTCACTTTTGGGAAATTTTTCAATTTTTGGTTCAAAGTGAAAAATCAAAGATCGTTAAAAATGTAAACAGTGGTAGAAATAAGGTTTATATGAGCTGCTCAGTAGGCTGAGACACCCAATGGCAACGTGGCTAAAACTGTAGTGGTTCGCTAATTGAGTGTAGATTGAGGAGAATACGTGTTTGTGCGTTTTAGAAGAAGAAGCAGAAAAACGAAAAAAAGTAAGAGAGTGTTTTTGACCACCACGATAGGATAACCAAAAAAATGTCAGATCTGATCGTTTTACAAAGGAATTACATATTGACCGCTCTTGACGAGATCCAAACTGAACATAATATCAAATTCTTGGTTATTGACAAGACAGTAGAAACGCTCTTCTCGTATTTGTTTCGGGATCCGAACGAGTTATTAAGTCATGTCACATCTGTAGACATTATTGATTCTCGTCACAGGAAAGGACAGCAGGGAGTTGATGTTATTTATATGGTTCAAGAGAGTAAATTCAATATGAACTGTATGGATGCGGATTTTGCTGCAGGTGGATCTAAATATAAGAATGCATATGTTAGGTTCTTACCTAATGCCGATCCCCATGCAGTACAGCATTTCAATTCATTAAGATATTTAGGACAATATTTAAAGGATGTCAGAAGGTTAAATATTGGGTTTTTCCCCAGAGAGTCTCAATTCTTTCAAACTTTAGATATTGACAAACCATTACAAATCTTTTATAATAAACATTGCTATGATTTGATTGGGAAGAATCTAGAAAGAACTTTAGAGTCTTTATTAAATCTTTGTATCATCACGGGGGAATATCCCATTATTAGATACTCTAAATCATCTCCATCACAATTAGAGACTACTCCTGCGGCAAAATTGGCAGAGAAACTGGCGTTCTTGTTTCAAAGCCGTTTGGACACCTATGCTAGAGAACACGAAGATTTCCCTCCACCATCAACAAGGCCTCGTGCTATTATGATTATTACAGATAGAAGTTTGGATCCGTTTAGTCTCCTGTTACATGATTTCTCATACCAAGCAATGGCATATGATGTTTCACATGGAATTGATTTAAGAACTGATACATATCATTATCAAGCTGAGAATGAATTGGGCGAAATGGAGGATAAGACCACTAGACTAAACGATTTAGTGGATCCAGATTGGGTAGAATTAAGACATCAACATATTGTAGACGCTAATGAATATCTTGGTGGGAAGATTAAAGAAATAATTGCAAAGAACCCGTTACTTGTGGACAGATCTAAAGTGAAAAACACGTCTGATTTATTAAGTGTTGTGGCCCATTTAAGGGATTTTGATGAAGAAAGAAGAAGAATGGTTTTACATAAGACTTTGATTGATGAATGTCTTACCGTCAATCATGAAAGAACTTTGGCTGAATTAGCAGATCTGGAACAAAGTTTAGCATCATTTGGCATTGATTCTGACGGATTGAGAATTAAGCATATTACAGACTTGTTTCTGGAGATGTTATTAAATCGTAAAGCTGATGAATCTGATAAAGTCAGATATATCATAATATATGCATTATACCGTGGTGGGATCATTGAACATGATTTTATCAAGCTGTTGTCCTTTGCTGGAATAACACAAGAGAATGAGAAATTTAATAGCTATATGACTACATTCCAAAATTTCAATCAATTAGCATTTAAGTTGATTAAGACAAAACCTCATGATAAACCATTTCATAGAGATTGGTTTCATGATAGTATTGTGAAGGATCCCAATGTTTATAATTCTTCAAGATTTATCCCTGCATCGGGGAATATTTTATCTAAAGTGATTGCTAACCCATTATTGTTAAACGAGGAGGCCTTCCCCTTTGTAAAGGATAAACCCATCGAATTATTAGATGAAGAAGAAAGAGAAATGTTTGGTCAATCTGCTAGAGCACAAAGTTCTACATCACTAAGAAACCAGCGGCATAGAGCTGCATGGACAAAGACCACTAATGTCACTTCACGTGTGGATGATAATAGACAAAGGTTTATTTACTATTCCATTGGTGGTGTCACCCACAGTGAAATTAAAGCTGCATATGATCAATCTGTCCTGAAGAATAAAGATGTATTTATTGGTAGTGATGGGATCCTGACACCATTGACAGCAATGAATAGTATTGAATTTTTTACGCAACCCAGAGAATTTCTTCATTTGAAAGATGATGTACGTGAAGAGACCAATGTCCCTGATTACTTAATGAAAGACGTGAGTCCTGTGGCTAAGCCTGTCTCACATATTCAATATCATAGTAGGAATGCCCCCACTCCACAAAGAACAACATCACAACAATCGACTACGAGTCAACAGACACCACCCCCAAGTAAAGAGAAGAAGAAAAGTAAACTGTCAAGATTCCTGAAAAGAGATAAGAAATGAATGATTAATTTCTCTTCTATTGAAATGAATTTATGAATATATATATATCGATGATAAGAATAATATACAAAAGGCATGGGGAAGGATCAATGTATTATGTAAGCATGTGTATGTATTGATATGCCTGGATAAGAAATAAATATAGAAAGGACTATAATATTTCCTCATGAAAATGGAATGATTAAAAGTCATTTAATAAATTTTTTCATAAATTCTTGATGGTAATCTGATTTGGTTATATTATTAGTATAATTTTTGACATCTTGTAATGTTTCTGAATGAGTCGATTTCTTGCATATTTTATTTCTTGAGAAAGTGGTTCCTTGTCTCCATGATTTTCTCATCAATTTGGCCACTGGTGGCTTTTCCTCTTTTTCCTCCAGCGATTGTCCCACTTCATCAACGTGGGATGTTTGTTCCTCCTCCAGACGTTTAGTCTTAAGTCTCTCTAGTTCTTGTTTTAGTAATTCCTCATCATCATCACTCCATTCTTCACCTTCAGAACTGACATCCTCTTCCCGCTCCTTCGTATCTTCCGTAACTGTCTTCACCTTGCCATTATTCCCCAAATAATCCTTCTCTCGAGCAACCTTCTTGTTCTCACCTCTCTGTTGTCTATACTTAATCTTCTTATGGCCTGGCAATAATCTTGCATGCTCTGTTTCGGTGGGGGTGTAACCCGCAGCTTTGGCTCCGCTTCTCGCCTCCAACTGTGGTCTGTGTGAAGTAGTCATAATCAATAATCAACTCAGACCCCTCAACGAAGCTTTATACTCAACCGTTTAAAGCTTTTTATATCATATTAAAGGATCTTATTAAAGCTCATCTCAACTCAAGAAGTCTTTTTTTAGAAATCTTGAATTATTTTTTCTTTTGTGGAAAAGAACTTTTCACAAAATTTCAATGTGATAGAATACATTTAATACAAAACCTCAGTGGTACCAGATCGACCACAGTCTTCCCAAAGAGTTTCCAGCCGCAATTACTTAATTTGTTTTAAGAGGAATACTTTATTTGAATTGAATACAGGGTTGTATTTATTCCCAGAAGTTGGATAAGTTTTGAGTAAAGAGATAAAAACAGAAATTTTTGAAGAATTTAATCCTATAATGCCAGGTTCTAACGTTCAGTTAGAGGCTCTAGAAAACAGTGCTACAGATAACATACAAACTACTCTAAAATCGGTATCCAGTAGGAAGAGTCACAGAGATTCCTTACTGAAAGTGGGAGGGGATATAATCTCTAGTGAAAATACAAATCTGCATTCCACGTCTTCGTTGTCAATATACGATAAAAATAATATAGAAGATGATACATCTACAATAGGGTATATATCAGTGAAAGATTTTGCATACGAGGATACAAACCCCTTACATTATGGTTATTTTGATGAAGAAGATCTCATAGATGACACAAATGATACGAGAGGCTCAGGGAACGTATATTTAGAAACTATCCCATCGACAAATGAACAAGAAGAGGAAAATATAGACAAGAGATCTAGTGTAGTGTTGCCTGATGAATATGTCATAAATAGGAAAGCTGTGGCGTTATATGATTTTGAACCAGAAAACGATAATGAATTGGAATTAAAAGAAGGTGATATTGTGTTTATTAGTTATAGACATGGACAAGGTTGGCTTGTTGCTGAAGATAATTCTAGAACAAAAACAGGGTTTGTACCAGAAGAATTCGTCTCATTCCTAAAGACAAAGCCATCCAATGTTTCGCAACACGAGCAAGAAGATGATGAAGAAGAAGACGTCATAAGACCATTTTACCTAACAAGACTCATATCAAAAGGTTTACAACCTAATAACAATAGCAGCAACAATAATAACAACAATAGTAATAATAATAATAATACTAGTACTGCTAATAATGACTTAACGAATTCTAGTAAGAATGGGAAACATATCCAAGATGGTGAATTTAATAATGATAATAATAATGACGCTGACGACGATGAATGGGAAGATATTGATGATATAAGTGAAGAATTCAATAATAAATTGTTACTATCACAAGAAAGTAAGGCAATAATAGAAGAGTGAAAGCTACGTAATCATATATATCTATAATATACATATATGTTTGTAATATTGCATTAGCATTGTACTGTGATTCACCTTTCACATGGCATAAAATAAAAGGCTACTGTAAAGTAATAGGATGTGAATTTAATGTATTCTATAAATGGTTGGTTATCCTTTCTTGTATGCAATGGTATGGCTTGTTCTTTTGTTTATATACATATATTCAAAAATGTTTATACAGAGCTGAAATATAGCCTGATTTACTATGCCCATGATTATTTTTGAACTTAACTATCAAAACATGCTACGCCGACATCCTATCACTTATTCCTCATCTGAAAGTTCGTCAAGATCAATCTCTTCATCGGCCTCCTCCAATGCTTCACCCTTTCTTAATTTCTGTAATTCTGTGTCGCTAATTGGACCACCTAATTCTTGTAATAATGCTCTCGTACCGTTCACTAACTCTCCAGCAACTTCGTCTGATGGATCCACATTATCACCTAACTTTGATGCAAAACTTAACGCAATTCTAGAATCGTTTATATTTTCCAATATGTCAACATTGGTTAAATCTAATGGAACATCCTGTATATGTGAATTGAATTCATAAATATTCTCGGGTGTTAATGTTACTTCGGGATTACTCTTTTTAAAAGTTTCAATCTTACAAATTAAATAATTCGTGAAACCTTCTAAATAATAACCTTCTAAATTGTCTTCATCAATTTCCTTCACAAGGGCTTCCACTTTCAATGCAATTTCATATAATCCAACCTCCATACACATCTTTGCTAAGGATAGTAAAGGTTGTAAAAGATCCACGTAACTTTGATGAGTAGTAGCACTATTATTATCTAAAATTTCAGCAGCAATTCTTTGTTTCTTTTCTTCAAAATAATTCCAAGCTTGAGTGAAAGCTTCACTGGCATCCCCAAATCTTTGTTGAGAAATTCTAATGGAGCCCAACGTGGACCATGCCTCGGGAGATTTATTTTCTGCAATTTCCATGGCTTTATTAATTAACTCTTCACATTGTGATTCTGCGTGTGGTTCCATACATAAATCTGTCATCCAAATTTCAATCATCGTCAATAGACCACCAACGATCTTTTCCACTTGTACTTGACTAATCCCCTGCTGATTATTATTAGACATATTTTCAATCCCTTGGGACAAGATAGCAATCCCGTCTTGACCACCAATGATTTGGCCTAAAGTGAAAAATTTATCACAACCATGTTGGGTACCCTTGGGATCAAGTTCACAACTTTTCACTAGAAGTGGATATGCTTTATCCACTTGTCCATTTTCTAAATATGCATCTGCAAATGTCTCCAGTAAAGGCACATTAGAAGCATTCTCTGTCTCTAAAGATTTTTTTAATGGTTTTAGAATTTTCAAAGCTTTTTTACCATTATTTTCAGAAATAGCTTCTGTGGCTTCAGCTATAATCTTGGAGGAATTATTCATATCTTTGTTGTAGGAAAAAAATAATGAGTATAAAGATATATGCGGATATGCACTTTAGGTTCTTGTTTCTCCTTCAATGGATCTTGTTTTTGCTAGTAGACACTATGTTTATCTCTCAAGCTCATCGCCTTTGAAATCTTTAAAACTCATCTCAAATTTTTCACTTTTATTTGTATTTAGTCGTGTGAGGTGATGATTGACAGTTGCGACATGAATAACAATTAGCAATATCAAACAATAACCTAAACGTGATAAGTGTTTTGGGGGCTCTTGTGAGGCCACCGTATGCTTTAAACCGTATGTAGATATATTTAAATATTGAAAGAGGGAGAATTATCTGATGCGTTCAGAACCAAAAATGTGCTATCCTCTTAAATGGATTACTATTGTATTGACGATTCTCAGTCCAAATCATTCTATCCATTTCACGACGTCCAGTGTCCATATCTAAATGGTCTAGTCTCTGTATTTTAGATGTACCGATTATTTTGTATCCAATATAGCATGCACAAAATATCATAAACCCACCATATGCTGAAAAGAATGATCTCGTAGACCAATATCCCCTAATAAAATTAGTAAATCCCATAAATATGACGAAGATGGCACAACCAAATAAGCCGTAATAGGCCAAGTAAGGTTGGAAAGGAGACTTAAACGGATAAGCTTTATCATCTCTTGATATAAAATCCTTCCTTTTCCTCATGGCATAATAAAATCGTAAGAATGAGGCATTTAACCCGAACCAAATGATTGAAGTACTGGCACTTGACATATTAACCAAAATATTAAAATTATTTTGGGACCCCTCATTAACCGCTAAATAAGCGATAATACTAAATAAACCAGCGATAATTACAGAAATGTATGGAACTCCATTTTTGCTGCATATCTGGAAAATATAAGGTGCCTTTCTTTGAATAGACATGGAATATAATGCTCTTGAAGAATTGTATAAAGAGGCAATGGCGGCACTAGATGTGAATATGATCAAAATAGCATTAAATGCTGCTGCAAAAGTACAGAAACCATAACTCTGAAGAGCTAATACCCAGGGACTGGAATATTCAACTGACGATCCCGGCATCTTTGTCCTAATATTACACGTTTTATCTAGTTGCCATTGTGTACCAATTCCCTCATCCGCTGCTAGAGATCTAGCCTTCGTAACTGAAGTACTATTTGATAACAGCCGTGGGTCACCACTATAGATGTTTATACCAACGGTTAGAATTGAAAGAATATAAATAGTTAGAATAATGGAAAAAGTCCTTCGTATCGCTGATGGGATTGTCTTTCTTGGATTCTTAGCCTCTCCACTGGCCAAGAAAGTCATTTCTACTCCACTATAGGCAAATGTAGATGTAAGAATAACCGAAACTAAAGCTAAAAATCTGCCTGTTGATCCTCCAATACCGTCGGTGCTTCCTGTCCCTGTATCATTAAGATCGAAGGTGGGCCTGAAAAGACCGTATGTCATATTTCCAACTGATTTGGAAGGATCCCAAAATCTAAAGCCCACTCTTTCATGGGTAGGGCCACCATGACCTGAATTTAAAATGACCATAACAAACATCATAATGACGGACACGATGATCTTCACGCTACCAAAGAAAAAGACTAATTCCCCCAT
>JAJLXW010000501.1:73228-83779 GCA_030571515.1 Monosporozyma aquatica
AATTGATGCTCAATTCCTTTGGACTTACAGAAGTCATGAAATTTGTTGGAAATAAATTCACCATTATTTTCTGTACGAATAGCTTCTACTTTGTGACCACCTCTTGTACTGAAATAGTTTTCAGTTTTGGTGATCCATTCCACCAGTTTACCAGCAGCTTCCCCTTTGGAAGACAAATGGATAACCACATAATACCTGGAGTACGCATCACGGATTGTCATGAAGTATTTGTCGTCATTGTAGCCTTTGTAGCGAAATTGACCACATATATCCATTTGTAGTAATTGTAAAGGAGCGGTGTATACTCGAGAAGAGAGTTTCCCTTTGGAATTATTGCCTTTTGAAACGGCACATGCAGGGCATACTGTTACCTCGTCTGGTACCATTTTGGGTAATGAAAGTTGAGTAGCTAAACGGTTATAATTGGTTAACCTAGCATGACCTACTCTGGCATGCCACTTAGTAGCTTCTGGTACCTTATCCGCCTTTGAGGATAATACTCTGTTATTGTATGAAATAAAAGCATATCCTTCTTTTGATAAGTCTTTGTTTTCTTTAAATCTAGAAGGATCAGGTAGATATAAATTATCGACTAACCGGCCCACTACCATTAAGCTATTTTCTTTTGTAAAAGCTACTTCTCTTCATCAAAAATAAATTTGGATTTGGTTCTTCTCGATGCAGCCTTGATTGAAATTAAATTAACCCCAGCATCTGGCACATATGCAACGTCATGTAAGGTCAAGGAGCCAATTTGTACAGTTCCATAACCTTTAATTGGTACCCTACCACCAATACCATTCACATAACCCAATTTGACAGTGTTGTCTTCAATTAAATTAGTAAACATGGATTTAACAGATGAAACGTGTTGTGAGCAACCAGAATCAATTACCCAATCAGTAGGATGTTGGGCCATGTCTTTGGTAATTAAAGCAACCCAAGCTGAATGAGAATTGTTGGAATTACCCTGTCTCTTACCCTTCTTCCATTCAAGGAATTCTGGACACTCACTCACCTTGTGGGATCCCTTGCAATTGAAACAAATCATATTCTGGTTTGTTTTCCCTTTTTGTTTTGAAGCCATCTTTCTGCTGGATAGAAATTAATCTTTGGATAGCGCGATTGAAGCCCTTATTGATTCTTTCAATATTGCTATAAACAGTTCTAAGACTTGTCTCATCTTTCTCCCCATGAAGATCGTAGAGCTTTTGACGATGCTTCACGCTTAACTCCATTAGTATAAGGACAACAGCTTTATCACACTGAGTACTTTTGAAGTTACAGTTTAGTGTAGTCTGGTACAAGCGAGAGTGTAAAATGGCGTAAGGTCTAATTGGGTTCAGTAGAATAGTAATAGATATGCTTTTTATTTAAATAATGCTATATATGTGTTTTGGTGTTGTGATCAAAGAATGGTGAAAAGCGAAGAGATGAGTGAGTTAACTATCTATTCCCACCCAATACCCACATGTTATTAGAGGAGTTTTCACCATACGGATCAGTATCAGATGCATACAGATCAAGGGAGGCAATTCTTTTAAATGAGACAGGTTTGGGCTCTATTCGCTTCGATTTCTCTTCTATAACACTATCCTGATCGTATAGTCTTAGGTTCAAATGCGTAAGCGTGGACTCTTTACTGGCCACATCTTTATCATCACTTTTGTTATAGTTCGAGGTAACAGTGGCCCTATCAGTATCATCGTTATAGAATGATAGATTGTTTAGAGACGTATTCACCGAATTATAGACCTTGTAAGGGGTTCCCGACGGAACCCTTTGACATAAAGACCCTTCATCCCACTCACTTGTATTGCTTTCTTCTTGAACAGCTCCTAACATTTGATCTTCTTCATCTAATGCCTTTAATATGTGATGATTATGATAATTTGATGAGTTGTGAATAGTGTTACCATGATCATGAAAATTCATTAAACCGTAATGTTTATTTCTCTCCTCGTTTTTCTTATTAATTAATCTATTAAAGATATTTTCCATAGATTTGTTACTATTTCTATTCAACTCAAATGATTTATTAATTAAATTCTTTTCGAATAAATTTAATTGCGAGGAAGATGATCTATATGGTGGGCTCAATGAACTATTATTTTCTTGAGGGCTTGTATATGCAGATAAATAGGTACTGTTTAAGGATGTACCCGAATTATTATTACTTGGGGATGGAGTAGAGATTCTGGAATAAAATTCTGGGGGAATCAATCCGTTTATATTACTATTTGAATTATTATTTGTACTAATATTCTTACTATTGTCTTTTTTTAGAGGAAAGTTGATCAAATCGTTGTGTTTACGTTTAAATTGTTTTATTGGGAGGATATCGTTAAAATTCCCATCATGAATATAAATATTGGTAAAACTCTTTGTTTTAGGTTTTATTAGAATGTCATTATTATTAATACTATTATTAGTATTATTATTAGTATTATTATTAGTATTATTATGGATATTATTGTTAGTGGTTAATTGGTCTATATTAAAAGGTTGTTTTAATGCGGGATCCATTAAACTTAAAGATCTAAATCTTCCTTTTCTGGGCATTGGTACGGGACTCAGTGATTTAAAGTCGGAGGCAGAACCTGAACGAGATAATAAACTGGGGACATAAAAACTTATTCCCTCATCATTATCACTATCATCCTCGCTTTCATCATCATCTTCTCCATCATCAACCTGATCTTCCTCTTCATCCTCATCCTCATCCTCACATGAGTCTTCTTCACTAGTCAATTCTGCTTCTTCATCAGTGAAACTGATAGCATGATCATCATTATTATTTGCATTATCTTTAAATGTTTTACGATAAGGAGAAAGTTTCTTGCCTTTTCTAAGCATAGGAAGATGTCTCTCTTCATCTTCCCTTTCTTGTTGATTTTTATCCTCTTGGTCGATTAGTTGTAAAATATCTTTAGTTCTACTAATGACACCAAATGGTTCTTTATGTGAACTAATAATTTGAGTTTTAAAGGGTGTCTTATGATTTGATGATGTGAATTGGGATTCTCCATTTTTATTGAATGATCTTCTATTTATGGATAATGACCGTATTCTAACAGATTTATCTTTATTTGACGTTAATAGTGTATTTTGGAAATTTAATAGCGATGAAGATTCTCTTCTCAATGTACCACCTGGACCAACGCTGTTATTATCAAATTCATTATATGTACTACTTGTCGTACTTGAATTACTTAATTGTTTTGATAATGGATCCATATGGTTTGATTTATTTAATGAATTATTATATAATTCATCAATTGATCTTTGATCAATGAAATTTGTTAAAGGTTTATCAGCTAAGATAGTTAATAAAGCTTTAATCCCCGTACTATTTGTGATGACAATAATTGTTTCAATGACGTCATTTAACATATTATTTGAAGAACATTTCTTATATGTGAATTTTTCATTTAATTTATTAAAATATTCTTTAAATGGTGAATCAATTATTGTCTTATTTGATAGTGAAGTGTTATTAAAAGTGCTGCTGATATTGTTAAATCGTATTATATCCAATAAACGTTTATCGAGAAAATTATTAAACCATTTTAATGAGATTGAAGACACGTTTAAAGTAATATGCAATGAAATGATATCATTATAAGGTGATGTTGTGTCGTATATTGTTTCCATAAGGAATCTTATAGTTTCCACATATCTTAAAGAACCACTTGAATGTACTGATAAATTACATTCGATTTTAGAGTTATTAAATTTATGACATTGAATAAATTTATCCCAAAATTCTGTATCATTATTGGTAAAAGATTTCCATACAGAATATTTTAATTTATTTAATTTAAATTTCTTATTAAACTTAGTCAATTTTATATCATTTAATTCATCAGTATAATAGTCAATCGTAGGGATATCAATAAATAACATAATATTGAAGGTTTTAATCTGATTTAAACCTGAATTATGATAATCATGATTGAAAAGTGCGGGAAGCTTGTTGCTAGGATTAGTTGTTATTGTATTATTAGCAGCATTGTTATTTGTATTGAAAATTTCAGAGTAGGTTAAATGATATAAAGAATGTTTACATTTCACTGTTATCTTAGGTTTCCAGAGATATGTATTGATGCTTGTATTCGTTGGTTTGATATTACTAGTTTCATCATTGCCAGTATTACTGGTGCTATTATTATCATGTTGCTGGTTTGTATATTCTGTATCCATATCCTTTGATCTAGATATCTTAAATTTGGGTAATGATGAGTCCATATATTAAAATGAATCCAGCTGTCCCCGCTTCGCACAGCAAACTGTATTTTGTTTAACTGATTGTATCTTTTCCTGTTCGTCCTCTTCTATACTTGTTCTATCTCTCAAATATATAAAACCTGTAGAATGCTCTAGTGATCTTTATCAACTTCATCACTCAGGTTCACCGTATATCAACTGTTTAATTGTTGAAAATCTCCAAAACCCACTTTTTTTTTCCGATGAGCAATGCCCTGGTTCTATTGTTTTTGTTTCGCTGTCGTTGCTCGGGGTTTATTTCTGGAGCCCCCGAGGGTTTTGTGTAAATTACCCCATAACCCTAAAGAATTCTAAAATAAGTTGTGCTGCAAACTTTTATGTACCCTAATATTAACTTTAGGGTTCCCAGATCATATTTATATTTCCTTTTTAGGAAATATAATTAATTATCCAATTTTGGCATTAATTGAAACTGACATATTTAAAACATTTCAAAGAAACATATACCTTCTACGATGGTTCAAAACCATTTCATATTCCTTTATAGTCCAACCAATACAGTGTTGTGAGAAAAGTATCACATAATGACAACAAATTCCTATGTTTTAACTCCTCCACCAACTGTGGAAAAGAAGGAGAGAAAGAGGCAATCCCAATTATCATCCGATGAGCTAAATTACAAAGAGCATAATAAATCTACTCTAGTCCCCAAATTATTGTTACCCCAGTTAGCCAAAGTAGATATTAAACCAAGAAGACAGAGACCCTTTTATTCTCAGAAGAAAAATAGACCTCTCCAAAACTCTGTATTTGATATTGATGATTTCTTCAATAAGAATAATGACAAAAATAATTCCACTAATCAACAGGCCAATTTCCTGAAAAGTGTGTTAAATGATTGTAATAATATTATTATGGTCACTGGTGCTGGTATTTCCACACATTGTGGTATCCCAGATTTTAGATCAAATGAGAATGGCCTTTTCAAATCAAAAACTACTGATAAAAAATCTTTATTTGATATTAATTCCATTTATGTATCTAAAGAGCAAACATTAAAGTTCAATCAGTTAATAAACACTTTATATCATTTATCAAATGGGAGTGAACCCACGCCATTCCATCATTTAATTGAAAAGATTGCTTCTCAAGGCAGATTGAAAAGAGTCTATACACAAAATATCGACGGGTTAGAAAACAAATTACAATCATTCAATGACAAGCAATATAATCATTTACCCTCAAAACCTCCATATCCAATCATCATCCCATTGCATGGAACCATAAAGTATACACAATGTAGTAAATGCCATCATATAAACACATTAAATCCAGAAGATTTTATCACTGATCAAAATAACTCATACCAAGACTTAATACCAAATTGTTTACAATGTGTAGAATTTGAAGAAGTAAGGAAAATTGCAGGAATACGATCCAAGGGAATAGGTAAATTACGTCCCAAGATCATCTTATATAATGAGGTACATCCAGAGGGGGATACAATTGCTAACATTATTAATTGTGATTTAAAATCAAAGAAAACTGATTGTTTACTAATCGTGGGGACTACTTTAGAGATCCCTGGTGTAAGACAATTAATTAAAAATCTAATCAAGAATATGGAAAGGCAAAAAAGATCGGGTAGATTTGTCATTATATTTGTTAGTAATGAATTACCAAGTAATAAAATTTTAAATCTTTTTGGTGAAAATGCGATTGATTTAATTGTTCATGGTGATTGTCAAAATTTAGCTAAATTAGTATAACTTTTTTCGTCCTTATATATATAATCTTTAAATATAGAGTGTAAAACCTAACGATATTTACTGCCTAGAGAACATTTACATGGTTTTGATCAATTCTCTTGGCGGAGGGAAATCAGGTACTTTACCTAAAGTAAACGTTGGACTTTGAAAGGCTTTTATTATAGATTCATCCAAGTCCTTTATGCTCTCAGAAGAAGTATTAGTAATGATATTTGTAGAAGCAGTTGAAACAGCCGGAGTGGTTGTTGTTGGGTTTCCAAAAGAGGCCTGTACTGAATTTTGTTGATTCTTTGATGGCTGTCCAAAAAGACTATTAGCAGATGCAGTAGTACCACCTTGTTGTCCAAATATACTCGTTGTATTAGTATTTGTGGTATCACTATTTGCTGTATTACTGTTAGCTGTAGGTATACTAGATGGTACGTTAGGTATCTTATTATTATTACCGTTAGCTTGCAAGTTGTCAAAGGCTGACCCCGCAACTTGTCCAAATGCAGACGTTGTAGTGTGTGTATTATTCTGGGGTAATGTTTTCCCAGTATTGCCACTAATATTATTTTGTATATTGCCAAATGGTGACGTAGTTGTGGTCGTTGAAGCTTGATTCGTATTGCCTCCAAATAGAGAGTTGTTGTTGGAACCACTTGCAGTGCTACTTGCTTGTAATTTGGCGAAAGGCGAGTTTGCTGTGGTAGCATTGCTACCAAATATGGGATTACTTGTGTTATCCTTTGCTGTTGACGTATTTCCTGTGAAGGGATTCACAGTAGTTGTTATTGAACCAAATCCTGAAGATCCGAAACCTGCAGATCCGAATGCCGATGATGTGCTTTTTGCTTGTCCAAAGGCAGAGGTAGGAGTAGCATTAGCATTATTAGTTGTTGCACCAAAGGGAGAGACAGCAGTATTTTTAGTTGTTGCACTAAAAGGAGATGCATTGACGTTATTAGTTGTTGTCCCGAAGGGAGATGCATTGTTGTTGTTGGTTACCGTGCCGAATGGAGATGATTTGATATTATTCGTAACGGTACCAAAGGGAGATGTATTAGAAGCGGCAGTGTTAGTCGAATTATTTTGAAGATTCCCAAATGGAGATGCTGCGGACGCATTCCCAGTATTTCCAAATGGTGATGAACCAAAAGCTGAACCAGCGTTGAAAGCAGGTTTCCCAAAAGCAGAACCACCGGTGCTACTGCCAAATGGACTATTCATGTTGTCATTAGTAGTTGTAGCTACACTAATATTATTAGTATTCATAGAATTGCCGGCACCAAATGCATTTGAGTTAAATGCAGGAGCACCAAATGCTCCTACCATATTGGAGTTATTATTATTATTATTATTATTATTCAATCCTGTGGAACCAAATCCTGATGATCCAAATGATGGCTGTCCAAATGCACTACTTCCCGTTTGGTTTCCCATACTCTGTGTTCCAAATGCTGGGGCGCCAAAAGCTGAACTTGTCGTATTATTAGCAGTATTGTTATTGTTCATGCCTCCAAAGCCTGATGATCCAAATGTATTACTAGTATTATTTGAGTTAAATCCTGTAGACCCAAAAGCTGAAGTACCATTGTTATTATTCATTCCAAATAAAGTGCTGTTATTGTTATTGTTGTTGTTGTTAGTCATACTTCCTCCATTCGCAGGTACATGGGCATATTTACATGCATTACCAAATTTACAATAACCTTGTTGAAAAAATTTACAAGGTATGCTCTTATTTCCATAAGCCATGTTTTTTATATCTAATGTTTGAAATATTTAATAGTATAAATTAAACGAGGTAGTTGTATTGGTTATTTATAAATCGTCTCTTAGTAAGTATGTACCTCTGCTTTTCATCGATACTGCCATCTATTAATTTTTCATATTGATGATTTTTATCTCGATAAATCGAATTTTGAAGTGTCACAAAATGAGGTTATAAAGGTTGACATTGCAAAAGTAATGGTAAACAGAGTAGAACGTTATTTAGCCTGCTTGATTTTGTTAATCTAGCTCTTTGATTACAAAGCCAATTTATGTTTTGGTAACCTTTAAACTTACCTTGCCCCGTTGTAAAAATGAAGTCGAATTAATATTACCTACTCTTTTGAGAACAGAAGACACCGTAGCAGAAAATAAAGTGAGTAATTGTCCCAAACATTTTCATAAAGATATTCATTAAAATTATGGATCTATCAAGGTGTATAATTATTTAAAAATATGTAAAATCAGTATGAGGATTCTTTAAAAGTTCTTCTACTTTTTCCCAGATAACGCATTCCACTTCTTCGATGGATTTGCCAGTAACTTCAAGTAATTTAACCTCATTAGAATCACCAATATTTGAGAACAAGTCCTCAAATTGGATCTTGACCTTTTGTTGGAAACTACCCACTTCATACCTTTCTTCACCAAAACCCTCCCTTTGGTTTTGGCCATTTGAATCATTGTAAGTTAAGAATAAAGTTAAATCTGGTCTTGTTAATCCCTTATCTGGCGCCAAACACCATTGCCAATCCATTCCTCGGGTCTCCTTAGCAGCAGAGTAGGCTACTCCAGAATACACATATCTATCCAGAATAACATGCTTCCCACCATTCAATAATGTCCTAATGTGGTCCATGACTTCCCATCTATTAGCAGAAAATAACAGATGTACTGACTGATCTGGTAGTATATAGTCCTTATTGGTTAAATATTCATTAATTATTTTACCAATGGGCGTATCTCTTTTCGGATATTTGATCAGTTCTGCATTGGGATTCAATCTTTTCAGTAAGAGTTCTGTTTGAGTAGTTTTTCCAGTTCTATCCAATCCTTCTATTAGTATCAATTGACCCCTTACCATTGCTAATCTAGTGCCACTTAAACACGTAAAGCTACCCTTTTCGATTCCTTCTCCTTTACGTAGAGTTATATTATTCATACCTGACGCGTTTCTTCTAAGATTTTTCATCCTTATAAATTTAGCTTTCGCGTTCTTCAAGTTCTTCAACGGGGTTTAGCGATTATAGGTTAGTGATTAATATACATGGTTTGTTTATTTATAGGAAAAGTTTATATATATAATATGTGCACATTTAAAAAAGAATAATGGAATAATGGAAAGTGCCATTTTCTGTTTTATTTACAAGTGTTGCACCAGACCATCTTCTACAACAATAAATGCGAGACGCAAAATTTAAAACCAGAGTTTGTAAAAGGTAAAAGAGAAATGATAAAAAAAATGTTTGTTAGATCTATCGAGCTGCCTAATATGAGGATTCATCCCCGTCTCTTGACTTATTATATCTCTTGTATCCATTTCTCATGTTATTTTTGGTGGAATAGGAGTCGTTAGAGTCATAGTTTTTAAAGCTATTATTTCTTCTTGGACGCCCGTTATAATTTCTGTTAGAGTCTCTATCCCAACGACGGGAATCTCTTCTGTTGTTGTTCCATTGCCTATCCGATCCAAAATCTCTCCGCGAGTCAGAATCGTAACCTTCTTCTTCCTGTTCTTCCCGTCTTCCTTCAAAATCATGGCTTATGTGCCTGCTTGTCTCAAACATTTTTCTAGCTAATGGATTACGGCTAAACCCTAATCTATCAATCATATTTTTGGAGATAGGTAATCTTCTATCTGGTTCATTTAACAACAATCCATACGTATTAGCAATTTGAGGTAATAGCTCTCTTTCCCGTAATCTATATTCTTTGATACAAGCTCTATAATATGAGATTAACGATACTATTGCATCGGCTAAATCATGAGGGAATTCGAATTTAGAGGCGAGATGCTCTCTTTCTTCATTATTAGATTCAAATTCTGTCTTATTAACAATTTCAATATTTTTCTTTGTCTTTAATTCATTAATAAAAGGTAATTCATTTTCACATAAAAATATTGTCGATTTACCATCTTTGCCGCTTCTTGCAGTTCTACCAATTCTATGAATATAATTTGCTAATTCTGTGGGGACACCAATTTGTAAGACTTCTTTCACATTGGGAAAATCCATCCCACGTGCAGCAACATCGGTACAAATTAATAATCCAGATGTATCATTTTTAAAGATTCTAACCAAATTAGTTCTTCTTGATTGGGAGACTTGACCGTGGAATTCGTGAACTGGGATCTTATCGCCAAGTTCCCTGTATAGAATTCTTGAGATTAATTTAGTAAATTTCACAGTAGGGGTGAAAAGAATAGCTTTGTAATCATGAGGAGATTCTGCCAATTGTGCCTTAATATGTCTTATTGAAGCATGGATACTATCTGCATAATTTGATGAGATGACCAAAGATTGTTCAATCTTTTCATGAGCTTCTGGTTCATTTTTATCTACTGTATCGATAAATAAACATTTTTCTTTATTCATGATACTATTTGCTAAAGTTTGTACTTTTTCATCCAAAGTAGCTGAGAATAATAATGTTCTAATATGAGTGGGTCCATTACCATTCATTTCATTTAAATTTTTTGAAATAAATTCTAAATCTTGTTTAAACCCAATTTCTAATAGCCTATCAGCTTCATCAAGGACTTTAAAATCAACATATTTAAAGAATTTGGGGCCCACAC
>JAJLXW010000501.1:83818-100708 GCA_030571515.1 Monosporozyma aquatica
CATGATATCAATAAATCTACCTGGGGTGGCGATAACAATATTTGGTCTCTTCTTGTACATAAAATCTAATGAAGATTTAATATTTGTACCACCCACTAATGAAATACATTGAAATTTTTGTAGACCATAATTATTTTTATGGATCTTTCTCACCTCAGCTTCAATTTGTAAAGCTAAATCTCTTGTTGGTGCAATAATGACACTTTTCACCATATATTGTAGGTCTCTTTTAGAATTAATTAAATGTTGAAAAATCGGGATTAAAAAGGCAAATGTCTTACCTGTCCCAGTCTTTGCTCTAGTGATAATATCATCATTTTCATTAGAAATGATGGGTTTAATGGTCCTTTGTTGTACGGGAGTTAAACTGGGAAAATCCATCCTGTCGATAGATTTGAATAGCATGGAGTCAATAATACCATCATCCAAAAGACGTTGCAGAGTAACTTCTTGAGGTTTCCCCTCAGAATCAACTTCTTCAGCTTCTTGTTTGGGGACATAGACCAATTTCGCTAGAGTTTCCTTCTTAAATTCGATAGCATTTGGATCTGCCCCTTCAGAGAGTTGGTCAGGATCACGACTGCGACCACGAGAATCAAAATATTGACGGGTCTTACTTCCAGATCTATCATTATCGCGTCTTGCTGGGGACCTGCCCCTATACCCACCTCTACCACGAGATCTATTATTGTCATTACCGTTATACCTTGAATCTCGACCATCTCCCCTGCTACCGCCTGTGTTGTACCTTCTCACAAAACGTATCTGACTGTCTAAACAAAGAGGGTTGACTGCAACACGCTCTAATACAGGTATATTGGTTCTTATAGAGACCCATCCGAGGGCTTTTGGAACATATCTTATGCTCCCTAATCTCAGCATCACTTGGTTGTTTTCAACTTGTTATTCCTCTCCTTGTTCTTCGTCTTCTCAAATGAACACAAGTGCAACAGCAGTGGCAACGTCAAACAGTGAATATATATTACCTTGTGGCGTGTGTGTATAACCGTCTCTTATCAAACTGAAGTGTTCTTTCCTCATTTGTTGGTTTTGTCTCAATACAGAGTTTCTTCTTGGAGGTTGATTTACCCTCCTTCCTGGAATTTCAAAAGGCATCGACAAATTTGCAGTGAAAAGTGAAAAAGTTGCTGTTTGTTATTGAAGAAGTGAACTATCACAGTCGTAAGGAGCCAGAAGAGAGCAGGCTAGCACTGATCTACAGCTTTACCAGGAGAATAGGTGAACAGTTATTAACGCTATTATTATCGAGAAGAACCGCTATCTAGCTTTTATTTTAGTTTCATTAGATAGATTGTTAACTTTTCAAGGTATCCCATTCCATCTAACCAGGTTATATATTATCAGAAGGTTTTGTTTTTGAAATATCCACTGCTAGTAATACCCATCTTTATAAGTATACACTGTTTTATTCTTTTATCTACTCTCTACCTCTTAATCTTTCAGTATAATATAATAGGATTTTCTGTAGTACAAATCCTTATAATTTGACTTATATTATATTAAACACTTCTTTATTTCGTTTGACTGTGTGTGATTTTATACTTTGCTTCCTTTCATGTCCCATCCAATCCCTCAAATGGTCAATATTGGCAATACTTTGCCTGCTAATGCTATCCAACAGATTCGATCAGATTTATTAACATGGCAAAATAATATTAATAATAATAATCAATTACTATCAGTAAACGATTTCCAAACAATATCACATTATTTAACAGCTTTACAAACCACTCAGAGACAATTTATTGCAGATAATGTTATTTTAACTGATCCAAATAGTGTTAATAAAGAGTTAATCACAGATGCTGATAGAAATTTGTATAATGGATTATTGAGTATGTATCAAGATTATATCATTCAATTAGAACAACTAAAAATCGCATTTAATTATCAACAACAATCCACTCAACAACAATTACAAGTGCAATATAATCCGGACCAATCAGTACCACAACCACAACAATCACCACAACCACAGCAACAACGATTAGACTTTTCATCTATTGCACAGGCTGCTGTACAAAATATACAACAACAGCAACAACAGCAGCCAACGTCGGTTCCTTCACTACCAGTTCCAGAGATACCTAAACCTAAACCAAGTGAAAGAATTATTGCCCATATTCTAAACAATCTACCTACTGAATTGGCCAAGGATAGAAAATTATTTATAGATAAATTAGTTAAAGACAGCGAATTGCGTAAATCTTTGAAACCAGATCCATCTTTAAAACCTGATGATGATAAATTATTATTAGGGATCATTAAATTATGTACACTAGACGTGAATAATAAAGATAATATTATGTCTTATCTTAAATTATTAAAATTATTAGGCTATCCAAAGGATCTACTGAAGGAAAAACTACCGTCTTCTCTAACAAAACCTAAACCTAAACCTAAACCAAAGCCAAAATCATCCCAAACTTCTACTAGTGTTTCAAAATCAATAAAAGATTTGTCTTCATCTTCATCTTCATCCTCATCATCATCTTCCTCTACCCCTCCAAATAATTCTTCTACTGTTACAAATACTACTACTCCAAAGACTAAACCACTTAAGAAAAAGGCTGCCAAACCTGATGTGTACATTGCTGATCCAAACAGCAAGAAAGTAGCTAACAAAAAGGAGTCTCTAAAACTTGATCCCCATTCTTCATCCTCTTCCTCAGCTTCATCCACCCCAACAATTCCAGAACTACCCTCAATTAATAGGTCTGGCAAATCTACACAATCATCCACTGTTGATGAAGATGATAGTGCGAATAGGAAGAAGATCTCTTTCTCTAAATATCTAAAGAAAGAAGACAGTGGGAGTGAATTGCTCGATACCGGTATTTCTGCTTCATCGTCATTAAAAAGAGCAAGTCCGGGAGTTGACAATGACACCGTCAGTGCACTTGGCAATGCCAAGAAACAGAAGACGTCGTCTATGTCAAATGTGGGTACAAATACAACCACCACAGCATCAACACCTCTTCTACCATCTATTCTTAAGTCTTCTACGAACGTAGAGGGTGATGGTAACAGTAAACCCAAGAAGAAGAAATCTAAGAGTGTCAAGATTAAATTTATGGATGATAAAGATCTTGTACGGGTATATGGTGATGATTTACCTACAGAGGGCTTAAAAGTAACTCCAACTGATTTGAAAAAAATATTAAGACCCTTTGTAGAAGGTGAACCAAACGAAAAATTATATTTAGATACAGTTAACAAATCGTTATCTGACTCTGGACATTCTACTTTTGTGATGACTTTAAATTTGGATAACATTAAGAATGACATTAAGGATAATGATATTGTAGAGACTAGAGGAGGTCCCATTAAATGTGAAACAATGGTACCATTGTTATATAAGACTGAATTTAATAATTTTAATCCCGACTTAAAGAAAAAATTACCTAGAGAACCTATAATAACTAATGAAGATATCGATACTTTAAATAATCCCAAGAATAAGAAACCAATCATTGCTAGAGCTTTTGGCAAGAACAAATTATTATTGAGAAACGATAGAGGTGGAATGCCATATAAACCAGTGCCTGAGGTAACAAAAAATTATTATCCAATAAGGTACAGCTCGAAATGATTATTATATCGTGAGTAACGTCTATCACCCCTCCCCTTAACCTCAACAAAAAATTAATCAAGTTTATATATACAAGTTGTATTATATACACTATATATGATTATTACATTTATTGATAAAAAATATGAGCTGTAGTGTTATTATAATTCCTTCAATCCTGTTTTGTATCTCTCCATCTTGTCGCTAATAGTCTTGACATATACACTGTTCCTGCACTTAGACAGCCAAATGGTGGGAAGTATTCTAGCATGGTTCTTACCATTCCAGGTTTTATATTTTTAACTAGTAAATCTATTTGATCGTACAAATTCTCCAATGTACTATCATTATTAATGACATAATCAGATTTTGTTCTTCTTAACTCCATGGTCATCTGTGATTTAATTCTATTACGCGCATCCTCTATTGACAATTCTGGGTTTCTGATTTGTAACCTTTCCAATTGTAATTCTTCATCACAAACGATGCTAATGGTCAACCCACAGAATTGATCCAACCGACTCTCAAACAGTAATGGTACGTCTAAAATACATAGACTGTAACCTTTTAAGTAATATCCTATCACCTGCTGCAACATGGTATGTCTAATTGTTGGATGTGTAATACCATTCAATGCCTTTAAGTCTTCTGGATGGGCGAAAACCCACTTCCCCAAAGCAGCTCTGTTTAGATGTCCATCATCTAGCAGTAGATCAGTCACTCTGTCCTTAAAATGGCCCACAATCTTGTTATACGCTGGTTGACCTGGCTCTACGATCTCCTTAGCGATCTTATCAGCATCGACTATTGGTAAATTGTGTCTTTCTTTGAAGCGGCGGGACACTATTTCTTCCCACAAGCAATACCACCAGTTAACCCTACTATTAGCATCTATGAAGGTCTTCTATTAGAATCTTTTCTTATCCTGTCTTTAACTGTTTCATTCACCTTAAATTCAAATCAAGTGTGATGATTTCAAACCTTTAAAGATAAAGATTTGATGAGATGCTAAAGCTTCTTTTAAGTAGAAATGTGAGATCCTAATCATAGATATAAAGAAGAGTTGTCAGTCTTTACTGGTTATAAATGTCATCACCACGGATGTATACGTTGGGTAATTCCCCACTGTTCCTTTTACTGTCTCATGAGATTGCTAAACTGTCACATCAACCAAAGGATAATATCCCAAATCTAATCCTTTTACTCAACGATCCATTAAAATTGCAGCGCTTCTTGAAGAATGATTCACGAATATTAGTGAGAGGTAATAAAGAACCTATATTCCAATATATGGCTGCTTGTACACCACCGACTTTGGTGACTGAGGATAAGTTGATCATAGAAAACCTGGTAATGGTTGAAAGAAATAGACGCAAATTGGTCTCTAATCTGAGACTTTATAAGGAATCGTTGAATGATACATCGAACCTGTTGCTGGTGAACCCACCGATGGGCACTGTCGATATACTCCAAAATGATATATGGCAAAATAATGAAAGAAACTTAATGCCCAAGATTTTTATAGGATTGACTGCCAAAGATGAGGAATTGGTAAATTATAACAAGTGGGATCTGGAGAATAACCTGATCTTTAACCCATTAACATCTTCAACAGACCCTATTAGGGAGTTTTCTTTAAATTTGAACCCTCTATTTTGGAAAGATAAGATACGATTACTGGTCACTGCATTACCTCATCAAGTGAGCTTATCGGAAGACACATCACTTCTTGAAATCACTGGCAAACCAACTAATGATATGATTGAAGTAGTATCAAGATTGGGCAAATTTGATACATCTATGATAAACTTTATAGATTTCCATTTTTTAAGATTGGAAAAGACCATAATAGATAGTTGTATTGAATCTTTGGCGGTATTATACGATTGCAAACATATCCAGGATTTATTACTTGTCCCCAAGTCTGAAGTTTTACTTAAATGCTTGATTCGTGAACAAATTTATATCATAATGAAATCATATCCTTACTTGGTTAAGGCTCCAAATTTCAACGTCATTTTAGATGAAAATAGAATCTATGAACTGATAACCATGAAGTTAAATGACTCATACATTAAGTCAAATGCGTTTAAGGATATGCTACTTCTAGACGTGAAATCTATTAATGATTTGAACGGATATTTTATCAACCTTGGTAATAAGAACAACGTAAATTGCAAATGGAATAAAATATTAAACTGGTTGTTAAAGGGGAAGACAGCTATTAGAAAACACGCAGTGTTAAGGGATCCATACATGTAAATATAAAACTAATATATTCATAAAGCATTAAAAGTACAAATAAGAATAGTCTATAGAATAATATTGTATTAGATGGGAATATGATGAAATCTATATATTTCTATATGGTATATATTGTGTTTCATCCATTCAATTTATCAAGCTGTGTTTGGATGATACGTATATATCCCTGGTAAATATTTATCAGATAGGTTATACTCCTAACCAATGTTGCATGTTCTATTCTCTCTAGAATAATATTCAAATATTGGAGCTTGTCAGATGCGTCAAGAAGAAGTTTGTTCAATAGGGTAGACAAACTAACTTTAATTTTAGGTACGAAATATTCCTCATTAATATACCCCAACATAAATTTCTGCACTCTCTCAAAATCCTTGGTTACTATTAGACTAATTGCTACCATGGTCCGATAACTTATTTCATCCTTATTGATGGTATAATCTCCCCAATAATCATTTTCTCTTAAAAACTTAGTTATACTATCCAGTTCGTCTTTATTAGAAGAAGAATTTTCAAGTAGACTCCAAAGCTCCTGTGTAATATCGATGAAGTCCCATTGATTATCATTTACCACAAACCCATACTCATTCAACAGGAAATCATTAGAATGAGGACCATAATTCAAGTATATTTGTTCACCTTGTTTATGATATTCATAATTCCCAACGCGAATCATAAATTGGCCTACACCAGCAATACCGTCTTTTTGAAAAGGTTGCAATTCAGGATAACAATATTTATCAATTGTCACTGAATGATTTAAGAAATCAACAAGAGGTACCATAGTGAAATTACTTATTATGCGATCCGATGACTTCTTTTTTAATGGGATCTCACAATATAAACATCTGGAATTGATGATAAAATAGATATGTAAGAATTTATTGAATTGATCATCCATGGATAAGGGCATGGGGAACATCTCATTCCATTTAGAAATTATCGGAAGTATAACGCCCCAATCATTTTGGACCAATTTAGTTATTCTCAACATGTGAGTAGAAGATGCATAAGGCAACAAACCTATCAATATCTCGTATGTATTAGAATAGTCATTATTTCTTTGGCAGTTCCAAATAGTCGGTATGGAATCCAATTCATCTATTGACGGCCATACATCGAAGAATGGTTGCCAGAAAGATGTCGCCTGAGGATCATTTCTAGACCATTCAGGTAAAAATACCCATTCTGCTAAGATATACAAACATAATATTTGGAAGGACGAGAGACTCAATAGGAATTCTTGTGTTAATACCGAATAAGCTTTATAACGTGGGTCAGATATTTTTATATCCTCTTCATCCTCATCATCGCAAGTAACATTTGGTATCGCGATAGATTTATTAAATTTGGAAATGTGGTATAGTACTGTATGGAAATTCAATTGATACGAACTGGGAATAGAGATTAACATTTTATTCCGTGGTAATTTAATATGTTTTTGTAGATAGATACCACGGCCAGATCCAACGGAGTCGACAACTTGAATGGAATCTATAAACTGGAACTTGTCAGATTTACCTAACCATTGAAACAAATTAGTGACTTTAGCCTCCATAATTTCTTCACTTATTTGGTTGTGTCTTATTTGTCACACAAATAGACCTTTCAAATGTTTGAAACCCTTTCCCGAGAATCAATTGCTAGCATATTCAACGTAGTATGCCTTACTTAACATTTCCATCAAAGGTCTTCAAGACATCGATTTTTAAAAAAATCTTGAAACTTCAAGATCTAACGGATCAAAGTTAAGGTCAACTATAGAGATGCAATAGTGAGGTGAGGAGCAGATCAACATAGTGTCTGATCTAGTAATCCAATAAATAGCGGCACAATGAATAGCATACATGAAAATTCACAGGGTTCAGTTGAGACTGATGTTGCAAACGCATCGACTACCGTGAGACGAACAACTGATAACAGGCTGCCGAATGCAAACACAACGGCAGGAACTCCAACAACACAATTTACTTTCCCTCAGGGGCCTGCTGCTGATAATAACAGAGTACCAAGTATTGATGTACAGCAAGCTGCTGTTTCACGTCCTCATATTACACCAGAAGAAATTATCCAATTGTTAAGTAATGTACCTGAGGCTGACCGGAATGGACTTCTTAAAGCAATTGTGGGTGAACATACAGAAGTGCCCAAGAGCCAGCAATCAGAACCTACTAAACCAGCAGATCAATTACAGACGGAACGGAAGGATAGGGCACTGGATGCTGCTAAAAATATCATGGAAATTAGCGGTAGCTCCACTCAATTCATTGATGCAGACGAATGGAAACAAACTATAATGAATTTAACAAAGAATTGCGACTTCAAAGGTGAGGAGGCTATACATTTCATGTCTAAAGTTCTTCATGATCTGGCATGGGACTGGTTTAGAAATAACGGTTATCCAGGTGACTTCGAAGAAAGACCGTTAGAATACTTTGTAGACACCGTGGTAGAACATATCAAGAAAGTTTATAACAGAGACAATGCTATAAGGAAAATAAGAAATTTTTGCATTAAATGTGGTGAAGATGCTAGGTTGTTTCGTGATATATATCAAAAGTTTCTTAAGAACGTTTTATCGGAAGAAGCAATCATTTTATTCTTTAGAACCTCGTTAGATTTGGTGAATAATCGTTTATTAGCTACAGAACCAACTTTATCTCTAGATGAAGCTGTCCTTTGGGTAGAAAAGGCATTGGGTGATAAGTCCCCTTTATCTACGTCTACCGCATTTACTTCCAATGATTCTTCTCAATTTAGTGAAGGAGATAAAAATCAAAAAAGGCCAAGAGAGGACTCACAATCACAATCCTGTACTTTCTGCAAATCTATAAATCATGATGTTGATGACTGTCCCGTAAAGGGAAGAATTTATCAGAGGAAAGCACGGCAGATTAATACAAATAACTACAATCGTGATAATAATGTTTCAAAGGATAATAATAATGACAAAGGCAAAAATCCACAACGGCCCCGTGGATTTAAATGTAATACCTGTAAGACTAATGACCACGCATTCCGTAACTGTAGGAGAAAGAGAGGCAAGAAAAAGTAGTTATTTGTAGGCAAAATATATATTCTAGAATCTCTTCATCCTCATTACTTATTTCATTCCCATTTATGTAGTTCAAGAGGATTGATTTTTCGATGGGTTGTCTTCATGAAAATAGGTACTTTTAGTCATAATTGAGAACGACTTCAGTGAAAGAATAGTTTATGTAAGAACATGATCTTAAAATGGCATACTAGTTGCCTATGCAATCTTTAAAATCTATTTATACTATATAGACATATATTTTTCGAAATTAACTAAACTTACCTTTCAGTAGCACTGCAATAATGCCTACAGAAATAGCAGTGACAATGATTATTTGAGATAAGCTCGTTTTAGAAAGAGAGTTTTTGTTAGATTCATTATCCTTCTTATTTGACGTATCTTCCTTCCCTTGCTTAACAGTAGTTTCATTCTCCTTCATAATATCTGTAGAATTAGTACTGGATTGATCGTCCATGAAACCTATTACAGGTTCAATGCTTTTATCTTTTGCAGTACTATCAATTTCGTCTTGAGATGTTACATCCCTTTGTTCATCTCGAGTACGACTATTTTTTCTGGATAATGATGTCGTTTCTGATGAATCAGTCTTTGCAAACTCTGGTTTAGGGTCGACCACTTTTGTGGTCAGTTTTTTACTTAATTGTGAGTTCTTATATTTTTCTACTTCCAATCTTGTTTTAAAATCTTCAATTTTCATTTCTAAAGAACTAATCACGTTTTTATCTTCCTTTAACTGTTCTCTATATTCTTGTTTTAATTTATCATTTTCCTTATTCATTTTCACTATTTGATCTTTAGTCTCTTGTAAGATTCTTTCATGTTTTTCACTAAATGTTTTCTTTAATGTATCTTGTAATTGAATTAACTGTCTATCATTCATCTCTATCATTAATTTATTGATGTATTCGAGATTAGTGGTATAATTAATCATAAAAGTCTCCATTGATTTTAACTTTGCATATTCTTGCTTTTCTAATGATAATTCTGTAGAGAGTGTCTTAATTACATTCATCAGTTGCGGGCTAGTACCAATAGAATTATTTATGAAGATCCCACTTAATATTTCTGTCTCTGGACCTAAGATTGCATCTTCGAGATCTAAGTTATTAACATCACCAAACATAGCTGCCTCAAAAGCAGCTCTTTGAGCAGACATAGGACTTACACTGATAGGTTCGATGATCTGCTTCTTAGTATTGCTATTCATGCCAAGGGCGTTGCCACCAGGATCCTCGGGGGATAGTCCATTAATTAAAGGGATAATGGTAATTTCTTCTACAAATGCACTAATCTTCCTATGTTCAAACTTTGTATCAATATCAGTCCCCAAATCGATCACATCACCTACTTTTAATTCCACTTCATTTTGATCAATTCTATTACCATTAATAAAAGTACCATTACTTGATTTTAAATCTTTGATAAATATTTTCCCTGTCTTGGGGTCACATGTAAGACATGCATGATTTCTTGATAGGACTCTTGAATCAAAATTACCATTATCGGGTTTTACTAAAGCATTTGTATTTCTCTTTGAATTTTCATTACTAGAATTATTATTACCAATCGAATTGTTGCTGTTATTGTTAGTGTTATTACCTTTCCCGCCAGTAGACGTGTTATTGTTATTGTTGTTAGTATTCACTACGGGTCTTCCTAGTTTTAAAATATCAGGTTTGAATGGGACCATAAGAAATTTTGTTTCAAAGGTTCTATTTAAAGACTTTAAAATGATGATATGAGTGTACTTATTACGAGATGTTAATGAGGGAGGTGGGATTGTGCCCATATGTCTGTTAGTAGGGGTGGAGGTATTATCAGTACGAGTATTATTATTATTCCCCGGTTTGTTATTATTATTATTAATAGCCGCATCTCCATTTAAAGTATGATCACTATCTGTAGTAGTATATCGCTTATGATTCTTTGGCAATCTTGGCGCCTCTATTACGTTATATGAGTCCTGTATGATGGTCTTTGCTATAGGTATGGGAGAATTGTTCATAATATCAAATTGATCTAAATCATTTTGATATTGGGATCCAGAACTTCTTGAATTTGATCTTACCCTTCCAATTCTTGGTTGCAATGTAGGTTCTGGAGAGTCTCTGTTAGGTGATTTAGTAGTTGTAGCATTATGGTTATTATTGGAGGAATATGATCTTAATGGAGATGAATCCATAGGGGTATAATTATTATTAGACCTAGTTCCGGGACTCACATGCATGGGGGATATAATTGGATTCATAGGAGACCTTCTTCGTTGGTCCAAAGGTGGGGTATTCACTGTAGTCATGATCCCTGGCTCGTGGTGATGTTGTATCTGTGTGGAAACGTTCAGACCCTATTAGTCAGAAGATTCAATCTGTATCACTTATACTTGCAGAGATAGGAAGTCTCGTAAACTGTATATATATAATGTGAGTGAGCAATTCGGTATCACAGTTGGTAGTAGAGCTACTTACCTTTCTGTCAGAGTAGTTATCTATATACTATTCCAATCTTTAATGAAAAGAAGAATTGAGCCTTAATGAATTGAAATTTCAGGCTTCAACAGATTGATATCAAGAAGAAGAGATAAACAAGGTCCCACTACAAAGACAATAAACGCGGACAACTAAAACACGATGGACAGGGCATTAGACGAGAGTATATGGCATTTGGAGGAATCTATCACGATTCTGAGGGATTCCCTGGGAAATCTGAAGAAGAACTCGCAGGAGACACGGTACTTGTCCCAAAGAATGATGCAATGCCACAGACAACATCTCTTGGCCACTGAGTTCGACATGGAACGGGCCACCAAGGATTTAACAGAACAGATTGACCCGATAGCAAAGTCGCTACAGGACCACTTGGAGAAACAAGTACACAGAATGGAACGAGAGTTGAACAATTTGGAAGAGAAATATGAGAAGAACCAGACTTTATTGGGGGATTCCAAAGGTGATGATAATGGCGATAAAAAGAATATTACTCACACTCCTAGATTGTCCACGCCTGATGTTCTAATGGGACCTCTGTCAGATACACAATTTAACGAGTTGAAACGATTGACAGCAGAGATCCAAGCCAAGAAATTGGAATTACAAAGTTTATAACCCGTTGTGTTAGTATAAACTCCATGTACAACAGATACAACATACTATACTATACTATATATATCCTTATTTATCTCTATATGTGACTTATTCAATTGATTGTATTAGTTGCCCTTTTTCATCATAAATTGCAGCAACTTTAAACGGTGAACCTTCCAACTCCGTACGATGGAGATAGAATAGAACAACCTTCTAAGAGTTCCAGCCTAAAGAAAATAATGTCGAATGGATTAGTATTTTCGTCAGTAAGAATTATAGGAAGGACTTCTCCCCATATATTCAGGTCATGTCGGGTTAAAACCCTCATAGGAAGAAGAACATTGATATTGGAAACAGTATTAACTGCCTTAGCCACCAAATTTATCCTTGGTGAAGAGGCCAGATTGGCTGATAAGATGGATAATGGTGAATTACATAATAAGAATGAAGACTACCAGCAATTGGAACAGACAAGACGTGAAGATAGATTGAAGGCATTACAAAATAGTAGACCCAAGAAACCAAATTATCCCGGTCATATCCCACTATGGACCAGTGAAAAGTTAATATTATTTCTGGTATCTGGGATTAGATCATATTATCATCCTGAAAATGGGATAAATATTGTTCAATTGGGGGAAGCTACAGCCATTACCCCAATGTTGAACAATTTACATAACACAATGTTATCTGACTCAACGGGAAGACGAATCCTTAGGGATCAACCTGACGTAAAGGAAGATATCTTACACATGGATAAGTTGGCCACATACCCCAAAAACACTCTGGGGTATCAGTTTTATACTTGGTGTAGACGTGAAAATGTGACACCAGACACAAGAGCCTCAATCAAATATATTGATGATCCCGTACATGCTTTCATCTTTAAGAGATATAGACAATGTCATGATTTCTATCATGCGATAAACAATGCTCCTATCATCATTGAAGGTGAAATTACTATTAAGGCATTAGAAGCTGCTAATTTGGGAATCCCCATGGCCATATTAGGTACTTTATTGGCCCCTTGGAGGTTAACAAAGATTCAACGTGAAAGATTATTTGATATTTATATTCCTTGGGCCATTGAATCTGGTTTAAAATGTAAACCATTAATTAATGTGTATTGGGAAGAATTATTAGACAAAGATCTTAATGAGGTGAGAAATGAGCTGGGTTTATTTCCACCACCAGATTTAAGATCAATGAGAGATGAAAGAAGGAACGCTATAAAGGAATTGAATTATAAATACAAGAAATTAAGTGCAGAAGTTGAAATGAATTAATATTAGTCTATAAAAGGGAGAGAGAATATTTACTATGTAAATAATATATTTATAATTATGTGTAAAAAGATTGAAAGTATCATCACTCTTTATGTTCATCATCGCTATTGCTACTAGTAGATCTAGAAATGATAACTTCATCTTTGGTGATTCCCTCTTCCTTGGTATCATCCTTTTCATCATCAGTGTTGTCATGATGACGGTGATGTAGTGAATTACTCACTTGTGAATCATCGCTAGCATCACCATTCACCATAACTTGTCTTTCATAACCGGTATCAAATTTATAATTATCAATTTCATCTTCAGATAATTCACTAAATGGTATCAAACCTTTACCTCTAGCCACATCGTCATCAAAGGCACCGTAATAATCTTTATCATCGTGTAAGATTTCAATCTTGTATGGGAAACAAAGACATAAGATCCAATATAAGAAGAATGAAATCAAGAATGAAAAGAATGAATCACCATAAAAGAAATTAACTATCCCATCATTATGGAAATAATTTGGATTTACTTGCCATGCCATACCAGGTAACCCAGGTGTCATACCACAAATCCATGCGACAAAAGCTCTCCAATTTAACCCCTTATTGAAATAATATTCACCATGAACTTTAAATGAATCTGACACAGAATATAATCTCTTTCTAATTAAGAAATTATCACAAATCATGACAGATATAATTGGAGTCATGACAATACCGAATGATCCCATAACAGTTAAGAACACATTAGAAGTCTTATTATAAAAATTCCATGGTTGTAATGCCACAGAGATTAATGCAGTGAAAATGGCACCTCTGGGAATATTAATATATTTAGGTAAGATACCAGCCAAATCCATCCCTGAGGCAAACCCAGAATTTGAAATGGTGTAAGCAATTTGTGCCATAGTAAAAGAAACACCGCAGAAAAATGAACCAGCACGACCACCTGCAGTATAATCTTGTTTTAGCCAAAATTCATAAATTTCCATTGGTTGCCATAATTGTTGACCATATAATTTTTCAGTAGTAGATGCACCAATGACACCAAACACGGGGACAATGGTGGTGGGAATCAATAAAGCTAAGATTGTACCTAGGTAGATTGCAGTGATAGAAGAACCGAATCTTGAATAATCACTTTGATTCACTGACCCGGGGGACACGGAACCAAACCAATATGAAATCATATAAACCCAAGCCCAAGCCTTTGTGGATCCTGTGGCGGTAGATTTAGTAGACGTGAAAAGATCCCCCACGCCACCAGCCAAATGAGCCAAATAGATAACCATCCCCATCATGGAGAAGCATGTAGCTGTGCATGAAGCGATTAAGATATAATTAATTTGGTGTGGTTTTAAAACGTAGAAGAACACTGTGATGACATGAAATAACATGAACCCAATAATTTCTTTAGTTTGCATAGCTACATTATCAGATAGAGTGTTTGGTAAATGTAAATAATGGTGAGACCATGAATTTAAAATCATATTTATACAAAGTCCACCTAACCAAGCGTTTGATGCATAATTAACAATACTCATTAACACTCTAATCAAAATACCTATGGTAGACCCATAAATCCCAAACACGAATCTTTGAGATAAAGTATAACCAACTTTCCAATCCCAACCAGGATAACAATTAGCTAAAGTGAATATAATGGTGACTACATCACCGACAATAAAAGTACCGATAGTTTCTGGATAAGATAATCCTACGGATAAAGCTGAGGCAGCAGACATCCAAGTCCCGACAGAGAAGGAAATAATCCCCCAATAACCAAAATTTGACCAAAACCCCCAAGTTTGTCTTTCTCTTTTAATCGGTAAAAGATCAGGATTTCTTAAGAAAGATAATGTTTGTCTTTCTTCCACTGGAATTTCTAATTTAGACAAAGCTTTTGAAAAGAAACCAGTCATTTTATTAGTAGTTCTTATACTACTTGTCTCAGACATGATTGTATGTGTGTTGTTTGTTTTTGGATGATTTTGTATGATATAATATAGTAAATGAATGCAGATAAAGATAATAACAATGAATAGATGCAAAACTTGAAGATGAGATATATTTTCCTTCCCTTTTATATTAATTAAGTGGGAAAGTCGATGCAATGAGTATCCAGATTAATTAATTAATTAATATAATGTAATGAAGTTAGAAGAAGAATAAAAGAATAAAAAAATGTGTTGTAGGAGCAGTTAACAAAATCTTATTAACAATAAACTTCCTTTCTTTTTCTCATATTATAATGAGATATGTAACTCTATTACCTACCTGTGATGATATTAATCCTTCTGTATCGACACCACTGATTAAATAGTCAACTACCAGAATATCACTAATTTCATGTCAGGTTTATCATAGTCTTCTTCCTTCACACAGTCTCTTCTCTATTGTCTTCCCTATTGTCTTCACTTTTTTTTTTCACCAAAATTTTTTTGTGAGTATTCATTTTGTGGCCAATGGAAAATATGCGGTTATTGGGACTTCAATAATATGTCGTTATTGAGATGTGGAAATCTGGTGATTATGGGTGGATGGGAAGATTACCCCAGTGAGTAAAGGGTCTCTGAAGTAGGAGATGGTTTCATGTTCTTAACTATGGTCAGATGTGGAAGTGGAGGTCAAGTTGAGAAAAGTTGACTTGAGTTAAGGTCAGATGACTAACTTCGGAGTGTGTCAAACCGACTGCTATAAGAAACAATGCCAGTCCACTCATCGGAGTGTTTCCTGTTCTTGTCTTATATATGCTTACTTACTTATTACTCTTCACTATTCACTCTTTAATGGAATCCGAGAGCTTCTTCCACGCAGAGACCGGGAAAGGCACGTGACATTCGGCCGAGAAACTGTCGTAAACATCCGTGCACCCCAGCATGCAGGTCGTTTTATACGCCAGCAGGTATCAACATTGCCCTTTTAGGTAATAGATGTCACAAATGCATCGACAAGATACTCCCTTCCATTTTATAAACTCTCAATTAATTCAGGAGATATTCAAACATATTCAAATTGAAAATATCAACTAAGGATAGACATCCTGCACATTTATTGTAGGTAAAGTAAAATCAGTTTATTAATACAGTAAAGACAAAAAGTTGCAAAAGCATTTAAAAGATATATGTACTTGAGGCAAAGGTTCATTTCTTTCGATCATTATATAAATTAAAATTTACATAGTTCTATAAAGAGATTAAACCTACAAATACTGAAAAGTTAAGTGATGCTAGAAACAAAAAGAAAAAACCTATTGGCAGTTTTGTTACATTATCCAGCACAATCTACTTAGGTAAAAGACTTTCTTTTTCGTTGAACATATAATTTCCCATCGTGTATAAACATCGCTATTTCTCACTCGTTTTTATGAGTTGCCACAATCGTTTTTATCTTTCATTTCAAGCCTGAAACACAGATTGAATTTATTTATGTAAATTATTTAAACGGGCAATTATACGCTTGCGACCTGGTGACGTATTCTTTAATTAATTTCTTATTTTGTATAGTTTATAAAAAAACTGTATCCACTTTCACGCTTCTCACTTCACTTAAAATGATAATATTTGGCAGATTTAAAATGGCTTCTGCAAGCATATTTTATTAAAAATTTGTTTCCAAGGGG